>VYZW01027874.1:2618-17629 GCA_013401315.1 Balaeniceps rex | reverse complement strand
CCAGCTCATCTCCTTTTCTTCCAGTATTAATTGACCAAGGAAAGGAACCCAGCCACACTCTCCTTTCTTTGCATTACTTTTTCTGGGAAACTGTTATCTGTGGTGGGGAGAGGGATGTAGCAGGCACATAACTATTGAAGCCTCAAAGAGAGAAGTAGGAATACTCTACAGTTCTGAAAAGAGCAATTCATGATTGTGTCATTTCATGTGTCATGCTTGTTTTGTTCAGCTGTGAATGTCAGTGAAGAGACAGCTTCATTTCACACTTGAACCTCCCCTGCTGCAGATGGAAGTGTGCAACCGCCTTCTAAACTCCTGGTCCATAACATGCATCACTTACTTCTGCTTGCAGATGGTACGTACTGTTCTTACAATTCACCGTCTTTCTTCTTTCCTGGGTGGCCAGGGAAGAGAAGGATTAAAACAGTGAAAGCTTGGTGAGCAGTAAGGGAGAATGGGTGGAAAGAAAGTGATCAAAGCTGTTTAGAAGACCAGTGATAAGAGCTGTTTTCTTTAAGGCCATACTTTACCACCATATCTGCTGTGGATGGGCCCAACCACTCTATACAGGTGAGGTGCAGGGTCTAAGGAGGTTACCCTCTCTAGGTCAAATCCCTGCACATTACCAGTTGTATGTAGACCACAGACAGACAACAGACGGATGTTGAACTGAAGAATAAAGAGTTCCCAGTGAGATTCCAGAAATTCCTTTGGTATCCTGTTCAAGTGCTTCAATATCCTATTAAAAACTTTCCCATTATTATTTTCTGCAAAGCAAGTCCATTTATTCTTGTCCTTTTCCCAGCGGAGGTTAGTAATAAGTAATCACCATTCCATTCTAATATGTAGGATTTAATAAGTTCCTTCTAGAAAAGAGAGGAAAACAGAAAAAAGCCTGTCTCCCATCTTTTGCCAGACATCATTATTTCTAAAACTCTGATCACTCTTGTTGCCCTACTTGGGTTCACTTTTGGGGGTCTTTTTTTACTTGAAGTGTTGTGTTTAAAACTAGGCACTGCTTCAGTTCGCTAGTAGCCTCTCATCTGAAACCAGCACTCTCATGTGGCAAGATGGGCTGGATGATGTTTGTCCAGCACGGCTCAGTTCTTCAGTGGAAAGGTAGATAAAACAGGAGCAACAAAGCAGTTTAATTATGTTTCCCCAGAGGTAGCATGGGCCAGCAAACATGAAGATTCAAAAAAATCTGATCAATACAGAAATTAATTGCTCAGATCTATCTTTGATAAAGGGGTATAAAGTTATCTGGTGGATACTTTGCAGCCTTTCAAAACATCCAGTTCTGCTACACTCAAATCTTTGGAGAGAAGGCAAAGTACATGTTTGTCCCAAAACAGAGCTCAACTCTGCATGTCATTTCTCTCCCTTGAAAGGTTATAGCATTTTTTCAGAATGACCTAACCATGAATTTTTCTATAAAAAGACTCTGCAGGGTAAGATATAGCACCCTCTTTTAAATTAGACAGCCCCAATCTGCTCATTGCTCTGTGTTAATTCCTGTTCTTTCATTATATTAGGGGCTAGTACACCAAAGAGTGACAAGATTAATTAAAACAGCCTGGCAAAGCTGTCTAGGGTAGGGGAGCTGCGCTAGAATATCCTGAGCCATATTTCAAAGAAGAGCTCTGCAGATTGTGTCAGTGGCAGCCATCATGGTCAGGAAATTTTCTTGTCTTAGCAATGCCAGCTTTGTGCAATAGCACTCCCCATAGCTTTAAGGATGACAAGTCTCAGCATGAAGAAAAAATGAAGCAATGGTGATTTCTGGTGGTGTTCTGCAGCAATTTGGAAGCTTTTCACCTTCAAGACTTCATTTCCCAGTATGGAGAAAGACTGTGACTGGAACTGGCACTTCTCGCTGCTGCCACAGGTAGTCTTACCTTCACTAATGACGTTTGGGAGGGGGGAAGGAGGAGAGGGACACGTTCACTGTGCATTGCAAAAGATGGACCTGTAAGACCTCTACTATTTCCTCATCCCCTCTTTTCAAAATGTAGCTACACCATGAGGTCTGTCTCTGGGCAGATTGCAGAGACACACATTAACCGGCTATGGAAACCTGCGGACTTCTGCCAGCATCTCTAAGTGTGCCTTGCTCCTCAGCTAACCTGTAACTTCTTCAGGTGTTTTGATGTTTTTCCTCTAAAGCATCTGCAGTCTTTCCTAACCTCTTCACAAATGCTTGTGTCGTGTAGAAACTGAAGTCTTGCATAGCAAAGAGCTCTTTCCCCTTCCAGTAGCTGACTTCTTTCCTGTGATCATCTCTGGAGTAAGGACAGATGGCTCTGATCTTTGCCTAGGAAAAGGAGTGGACTGTTCCTCTGCCAGTCCCAGTGCAGGTCTCCTCCCACTGCAGTGAGACAAAAAAATGAGGAATCTTGTCGAGCGGTCCCTCTCGCATGCCAACTGGAACACTCGTTTCTGAGTCACTGCTGGGGCTTTGAGTACTCTCTTCGCATGCCTTGTATCCACTAGTCCTACCCTGACAGACAGTGTGGGAAGAATGTAAGTGGTGTCATTCCAGAAGTCATCCCCCGCTGTCCTCATAGCCAAAGGAGAGGGTTTGAGGCACGACTGTGTTGCTGTTCATCTCTGCTGAGACTCCTTGGTCCCAGGCTTCAGGCTTGTCTCACAGGGGCAGACAGTTTTCCTGCTATGCAGGTAGAACAAGGCATCTGCCACAAGCTGCTTGCCAGCAGAACTTTTATGCACCAAAGATTCCTTTGTTTACAGGTTTTTTGCACAGCCCAAATGTAACCCGTATTTTCAGACTGTTAAAATATTCAGAAATGGTTATCAGCAGCACTGAAATTCCCAAGCATGTTTCTTCAGAAAAAATACAGGTGATAGCAAAGGTATTTTTATGCTTGTTTTGTTCTTTCCACTACTTTCTTTTACTAGCAGCTGGAGGGAGTTTATTTTGTCAAAATTATTATACCCCTAGAATGGCAAAACTTTTATCTGCTTTAAGAAGGTGAAAGAGTGCAGAAATGAAACCCCAAACAATTTGGACATCTGTGTTTATAAATGCAACTTGACAAGTGGAATAACTACACGTGGCACATGATTTATTGATTACACATTGTGATATGATGTGCTAATTTCTTGATATGCTGACTTAGAACGGCTTACAAGTTTCACTATTGTGTTCATTTTCTGAATCAGTTCTTTACTCTTTTCCAGTATAACATCTGAGTTAAAGACAAATATTTTTAAAGCACAACTAGATCGTCATTGACATCACACCATTCATAAATTTGGATCGTCTCTGATGCCGATTCATACCTGCTCTGTGGACTTAGTGCTGAAGTTAGCTTCTCTAGTGTTTCAATTCAGTGTTTCTTTGACTATATTTAGATAATACAGAGTATCTTATATTGCAAGGGAATGGAGACATATATGAAAAAGGGGGATTCTTATCAATGTATATAAATACCTAAAGGGAAGGTGTATAGAAGATAGAGCCAGGCTCTTTTCACTGGTGCCCAGTGACAGGACCAGAGGCAATGGGCACAACCTGAAACACAGGATGTTCTGTCTGAACATCAGGAAACACTTTTTCACTGTGAGGGTGACTGAGCACTGGCACAGGTTGCCCAGAGAGGTTGTGGAGTCTCCCACCTTGGAGATATTCAAAAGTCCTCTGGACATGGTCCTGGGCAACTGGGTCTAGGTGACCCTGCTTGAACAGGGCAGGTTGGACCAGATAACCTCCAGAGGTCATCTTCCCACCTCAACCCTTCCGTGATTTGTTGTGATCTATGATTCTGTGAAAAAGACACGATAAAATTTATTTAAAAACTAGAATACTCTGTCTGTGCAAGTCAAATGTTTCTGTCACTACAATAAATTATTTGCAGAATCATAGTTTAAAAGTGTCTTTTTATTTCAGTTAAGTATAACTTGGTATTCCCTTGTTTTGCTAAGGAACATTTAGGTACTAATTAACTTCCTGTCAAAATACAGAATTTCTACCCATTTTCTACCCGTGCTGTCTGGATCTTCCTCAGTCACCCAGAACTATACTGCATGAGAAGGGGCAAACCAATTCTTTGATGAGTCAGCCTGCTTATTTTTCTGTCCAAGTTCAAAGTCAATGAAGCCTGGCTTTCTTAGTACTCAGAGGGAATGGAGATGAAGAGACAGAGATATGTAGGGAATTCCTGTGACAAGTGCGTCAGCCTTTTCCTTAGTACATTTCTCCTGTGGTTTTTGTGGTATCCAGTATGATACACCATTCTCATTGCTGAGTGGATTCATTTCGTCTGATGTCTGATGTCTGCCTCTTGTTTATTAGTTGCACTGTTGACACACTCCATGAACCTAAAAGGAAGGAATTTATCATGAAAACATAGGTATTACCAACAGCACAACAGTAATTCTGTGTACAGTGGTCAAAGAGTCAAATATCCCCAGCGGTTTTCTTTGCATCAGCTTTGCTGATGTATCAAAAAGGGTGGAAAAGAGAGTGGAGTATTCCAGAGATGAGTCCTTCACAATCCTTCCTCCATGAATCGCCCCAAGTCCCCTGTGCAGAGGAAGAGCCCTTTAGCTATGGCTGTAGATTTGATACCTACGTGCATCTGACAAACCTCTCAGGTGCAGAAATTGCTCTCAGGCCCCTGGGACAGACATCTGCAAAAATGGTACCAAGGAAGAAAGTCTGGAGACAGTCATTTCAGAACTGTATATCGGGGATGCCAGCAGAGCAGTGAAGCTACAGTGATATCTGGTGGAAGGGAGGAGAACTGGGACAATCTTGTGAGGTATATTGTTTATGTAGGGTTTGAACATCCTGACCCCAGTTTTCTTGGTGGAATGGGAAGTGCCCTCATGCTTCCTGCTCAAACAATTGGTACGTTCTTTGGGTGAGGGTACCGATGCATGGCAAGAGACAGAAGGCAGTGCAGAGCTGTTTTGGACCTGCCTCTAGCGGTCATGGCTGTAACATTTCTAGGACGGAGCTGATCTATCATTAGCATTGGTGCTTTAATGAAGCACAGAGCTCAGATTCACAGATCCTGCAGGACCTCTGACTAGTTGTATGGACTATGTTTCCCACAGCTGTGGGTCTCAGGAAGGTTTGTCAGCTTGGGCAAGATGTCAGACTCAAACCACTTCTGGGTACTTGTGAGGGTCTGGACATTGACAAGTAAGCTTCCTGGACAGCAAGGGACTTGGGAGCAGAAGGGAGATACCTAAGGAGTTCTCCTGGTGTCAGCACGGGTCCAGTGGGACTGGCACTGATCCACAGCTAATGGCAGAACGGACTTGGCTCTGCCGCTGGGTATCTGCACACCATACACTCACCACTGTGTTTCAGCAGTAGAGCATTTTTCTGAAGCTACTAAATGTTGTGAGACATCTCCCCATCTCTTACTTTCCTTATCTCCTCTACCAATCACTGTGTTGCCCATAGTTCCCTTATCCTGCTATCACAGTAACCCCGAAGCAGTTCATGTCCAGGAGGTGCTGCATGCTGTCTGCCTGGTTGAGCAGTGAGCTAATAAGCCTTCCTGGATTTCAGAGCAGTGGGTATCGGCATAAGATGCTCAGAAAGCATTGGGACTTTGCCAAAGGTAATGAGCCCAGATAGACTCAAGCTTATAGATGTTCATCAGATTACTTAACAAAGCTCAGAAACAGCTTGGCTATTCTGCTGACAAGGGTAATGCAAAATTGGTGGAAAGCAGTAACTTTACTGGCTAGCAGGAGTGCTCCAGACTTACCCAGACAGGCAGTGGTCTTTCTTTAGTTACTTGTTTACATTCTATTTCTTCAGTAATACAATAAATATCAAGTAACTCTTCTGGAACTTGAGATAGGGATCTGTCGCATTTTTCAGTCTTGGCACAAATATTCTTTATTAAAAACAAAAATTGGGGGAGGAGGGGGAGTTGAAACCAGAAAACTTATCATAGATGGTTCTGCTGTTAGAGTGAAGGAAACTGATAATATCTGTAGATTTGACTTCATTGTAGTTTGTGCAAGTGCCCGGACAGTAGCAGTCCACAGGTTCGTCTTTTCTGCCCATTGCAGTCTTCTGATTTTCCCCAAAGTGACTAGAAGCAGAGAACAGTTTATTATTCATTTGGTTTACTCTACTATACAATACCTGGCTTACTATTTACTCTTTGAGTAGTCTCACTCATGTTTAGAAAATTCCTTGGCATTTTTGTGTATTACAAATATATTGGCAAATGCAAAAAATATTTCTGTTTAGCTTATGTCCTCTGTGGGTTTGGCCATGCCATTTCTAATGAGATCCCAGTGGCTGGAGAGCGCAGAAGGGGCTCACTTGTGGCGGCCACCTGCGAGGAGAGGGCGAGCCCCTCTCAGGCCTCCTCCCTCCAGCAGAAAGGCCATGTGCGCAGCTGACCGGAGTGGGGTGCATCTCAGCTGACACCTGTTTGCGGCTTCTGGTTTACAGCTATCCCATTAAAATAAAGGTCGGGTGGCAGTAGGGCTATATTTGTTTTTAATGACAGAGGGCCAAGAGATGTGTGCCTGTGCGGCTTTGATGCTTGAGATGAAGGAGCCCCGGGCAAGCAAGACAGGAGAGAGGAAGAAAAAAATTAAAACAAAATAAGGATGTCTTTCTTTGCTTATAGGGACTAGATGTGGATCCTGTCCACCATTCATTTCTCTGTTAAGAAAATGGACCTGTGGTACCCTTGGACCTGTAATGTCCCAGAATAGTCAAGGAGGCTGGGGAGGCAGAACAGGGAGCGGGCTGTGGGGACTGCAGTGGCTGCGGTGGGCAGCAGACCGGTGACTTGCAGGCAGCTGGCGGTAGGCAGCGACAGTGGCTGCTGTACCGGCCAGTGCTGAGGCCGCTGCCTGGAGCAGAAGCACTGCCAGGGCCTAAATACCAACCCCTGGAGCACGGGGGTGCATCCAGGCCAGAACAATAAGGTGGGAGTGGGTGCAGCTACTAGCTGGGGCAGCGTGGCTGTCTTACCAACCATGCAGTGCTGGGAGTCAGGATTGGGTCAGGACGACTGCCAGCAGTGGATGGCTATTTCTCCTGTTAGTTAAGCAGGTTTTCCAAGTTTATACGTTGTTGTATTTTTTTCTCTTCTCTGGCCTCTCTCCTTGGGTCAGAAAATGTGTATGTCTAGAGCCCTTTTGTTTAGCTCTCAGCTTGGGAGCGGGAAAAAGTTACTCATGGCTGAGCTCTTGGGGTATAATTAAATTTCCTGGGTCTGGGGCTAGTAATTTAAACTGGTGTCATTTAGGAGTTTTTTACCAAGAGCGCCCAAAAGCTGAATTGGCAGAAATGGTATGACAAGGTACAGGTATGCTTTCTTTGAAAACAAGAAACAAATGTGAATGCTACCAAGAACCGGGAACTTCAGTTATTTTGTGTGTACTTTAGTGTTATCTGCGCTGATCAGCCTCCCCAGTCTTTGGTTGTCTTTGTTTTCATTTTCACATGAACACAATGATGGTGCTTTTAGACTGAGGTATTTCAGGCACTGTGTCTTACGCAATTTGCTCTTAAACAGCTGAGACATGGGTGCCTATCTGTGTATGACAAGGATTAGTTTATTGCTTATTTAATAGAGATCTTGAAAACTTGTTTATAACTGTTTACATACAAATTTTTCAACAATTCGGATTGCCTAAGGCTACAGCATGTTCCCCGTGCTTATGTGCAGTGTGTAACCCCCATGTGGCCTCAGGCAAATGGAGTGGTTAAAAGATTTATGCACTGTGTGGATAAACAAAATCTGGGAGAATTTCCCTGAGGCTTTGCCTGGATTGGCAAAATGGTGTGATGTTAAAACATGATAGTTAGTACCTGGCATTTCTCATATGTGCTGGCTTGATGAGCAAAAACCTGTATGAGAAAACCAGGGTTTTTAAAGAAACCCCCCTTACATGTAGAGTATGTTCACAGCTAGCCCTGTCTAACTAACTTTTTATAAGACAGCGACTACTCTCACTGAAACACAACCCTTTTTCCTAGTGTAGACTAGGAAAATAAATGCCTTGAAGACTTTTGAGAATTTCCCTGACCGGACGATGCAAAGGACACGCCAGACTGAGATGGAGATTTGGGGAATTTCTCTTTCTGGTGGCAGAAACAAAGAGGAGGCTGCCAAAATCTCCTACGGGTTTGGATCGTGCCCTGACCCTTACTGAGGATTTCCTGGAGCCCAATATCAATGGGAAAACATCCACAGGCTGAAAAATGTGAGGATTTCACCTGCAATGCGTTTCCCTTGTGCTGGTTTTGTGTTAAACCCACAAAACTCTAGACTTTGGGGGGGTAGCCAAAGGATTTGGAAAGCCTTGCTCACTCCTAATTCGGCTTTTGAGCAAAGTACAACAGGCTATATATAGGCCACATGTAATTCTGATTTCTCTAGGAAAGTGATTGATTTTCTTTCAGTATAAACCAGACTCTCACTGGCTTAGGCCGAAACGAAATAAAGATGTTGGCTTGGCTTCCAACACCAGCAAGGAAATTAATTTTAAAACAGCACCGTCCGTTACACCAGGCCAGCATTTGTCTGGGCCTCAGACCACCACGGACAGTCAGGGGAGGCAGCCATTTTCCTCACACCTCTGGCGCAGGCCCCCAGACCCTGCGGGGAAGGTGGCTCTCGGGGTTGGGGGGGGCACCGCCGATCCCGACCCCACCATTCCGTCCCCGCTTTGAAGCCACCCCCCCGGGGCCAGCTCGGTGAGGGCCGCCGGGTGCCGGGGGATGATCCGGGGGGGCTTCCCCGGCTCCCGGCAGCGGATTTGGGAGGCGGTGTCAACAAGCCGCTCGCACGGAGCAGGTTTCCCGCTCGGGAGCTGCAGCCGTCCGGCGCTTCCCGGGAAAGCAGCGGGCCCGGGAACCCTCGCGTTCCTCGGGGAGAAGCCACCTCCAGCTGCCGTCCGAGAAGCGCCCCGACGCCGGGCTGCCCCCGGCGTCCCCCTGCGGCCCCGGCCCGCAGCCCGCGGCTGCCGCCCGCTGGAGGCAGCGGGCAGGGCCTGGGGCCGAGGGGGCGGGATGTCCTGTCGTCCCGCCTCTCCCCCCGGGCCCGGCTTTTCACCCTGTGCCACCCGCTGCTTCCGAATCGAGTGCAACAGCGGCTTGCCGCAGCCTCTAGAGAGGCACCTGGTCCCGGTGGGATGGCACCGAAACGCGAAGCAGCCCGGCGGTGGTTTTCCTCCCGGCGGTTGACAGCCCATCACCATTAGGAGTTCTAAGTCTCAGGCTTACTCTGCTAGAGCACTTTTTTTCCCAATTAAAAAGCCCTTCGGCAATCTTTTTTTATTCCTGAGGGGAATTCTTATGCACTCAGATCATGCTACTTCACCAAATTCTTATTTATAAGCCCAAAAGGCTGCTCTCATTAAGACAGCTGGCATAAGGAAACCTCTCTTACCCATCACTTGGAACACTTTATGGCTCATACCCACACCCTCACCTACTCAGTTTTAACATCAGTGTAAAGCATAGGCATGAGGTCCAACAATATTCCCCAGGGCTATGTAGGGAGGTAGCACTTTCATCTCTTACCACCAGCCCTCATTTATATTTCCTTTTAATCCCCTTTGCGGGCACGTGCCCTCAGGAGCCCAGGTCGGGTGCCTGCCCCGGTGACCCAGAAGCGCCGCTCGCTCGGGGTGTCTACTTTTCCCTTTAGGCATGGCCTTGGCTCTGCATGTCAGTTCCAAATACAGAGTTTTGTGTTTGCATTGAGATGCTTTTGTGGACTGGCCCCTCTCACAGAACAAGCCAGGCCGTATCGTACCTCTGCCTCACCCTATCACTACTCTTTCGGCAAGCTTGGTGCTAACTGTAAATCAAAGCGATGACTTGCACATTTCCTTCAAGATTATTCCTGCTACTGATTCCTGTGGAACATCTCTGGAGAAAGCTTTCACCATCAACTGCTTTTCAAGCATTTTTATGACTGTCAGTTAAGCAATTTTTAGGCCACTTAATTCGGACTGTTTGTTTTTCATAAATCTTGTTAGGCTGAAGCAAAGAGTTTATCAATGTCCATGTGTTTTTTATCACTGCACTTACCTCTTTTATCACAATTCTGACTTTGTCTAAGAACAAAACCAGATTTATTTGATAAGGGCTTGGTTTTTGGGTTTTTTTTTCTGTAGAAGGGGTGCTAGTTACATTCAGATTTCCCTACATGACCCTTTCCTCAACTAGCAACCATCAGTGCTCCTCCAGGTTTCTGAGTTTTCCCAGTCTTCTGAGATGAGTACCAGTTGAGCAGTAATGGTCAGCCATCATTTCTGGGACTCTTGGTATACAAGTTTCCTGCACATTTTAATGAAAAAACCCCAGCCACCCAAACTCGGTCTTTCCCTCTAACAGAAATCTGACATTCTCTTTCTGTAGAAAGGACTGTGAGGTTCTTTGTCATTCTCATATGACAAATCAACCATCACCCGTAAACCAATATCTTGATGCTTTCTAAATACAGAAGAGACTATGCATTTTAACATTTGCCTTTTCTGTATCAATAACAATTTACCATTGGCATGTAGTAACAGGACTATATACTTCACTTTTTTAAGTGTTTTTTTTCCGTGTCTTATACGCCTCAAAAACTCTTTTCTTGTGTTTAGGTCTGCTGGTCAAGACTTCTTTTCCTACTGTTTAGCTTTATTTATCACTATTGAAATTCATTAGCTTCTTGTCTATATTTATTACTATCTATTTTCATTTGCTTCTGTTTGATAAATAATGTCCTTACTGCCAACACGTACATTTATTTCCCCTTTGAAGCAGACTGCGCTTGTGTTCTCTTCACTTCACCACCAAGAGCATGAAGTGTGGACACTGTCCCGACCCAGCTGGTTTAGAAACTAAAGGCATATGGTGGCAGCACAGTAGTGACTGCCACTATGGGGAGCCAGTCAGGTTTATAATAATTTGTCGTATAAGAACCTTTGATTCATGGCTTTATCTTTTTCAAGGAGCACTCAAATTAGCTGTGAAAAAAATCCAGGTTATGGCATAACATGCTGAACCTTGCAGATTCAATTACAAGGAAAAACTGCTGAGTTTGATCGTGTCATCAGCCACAAACCCGGCTACTTCTGTTCAGGAATCAACAGTGGTAAGATAAAGGTTGTAGACAGAAGCCTTCGGGTGCACAAACCTGTCTTCCGCTGTCCCCTGGTCACATTATGGAAGTCTTCAGGAAGATGCAATGATTTGAGGAGCATCCTGCTTGCCAAAAGCAATCATCTAGCACAAAGGCTTTTTTAACTCCGTGGAACTATTCTTTCCTATTGAAAATGAGTTAGTGAAGAAAAGGAGCAACCTTATTTTTAAGCAAAGAGTGGCTGCTTGAAAAGTATAAAAGTGAAGTTCTGTACCTATTTTTATATGTAATTACGCTAACCTTTCTTTTTTCTTTTGGATTTCATGAAAGTATTTGTTGTCTTCTGATCAAATGCACTGATTTGAACCAGTCTTAAGACCTCTGAGTTTCTAACTCAAGGTTCTACATGGAGAGATAGGACAGCAAGCTAAAATAGCAGGAATTGGCTTCAGAGCAAATAAAGGAAGGTATTTCTTCACTCTATGTATATTTCTGCTGTGGAACACATGGTCACTGATAGCTTACATAGGTTCAAAAAGATCTTGGACATATCTACACAAGAAAAATCCATTGAAAGTCATTATATGCAAAGATTCCACTACGGTCTCATGGAGTATCTGCCTCATGGAGCAGTGCATGCTATGAAAGTATTGTACGCCTTGCTTTTATTTTTTACTTTTTGCTGGGCAGATGCTGTTAGCCTCTTTAGTAGGCAGGATACTGGATTAGATGGAGCTGTGGCCTGATCCAGAACAGCTTTTGCATGGTCTCATGTACATGAATCCAACTGCCTCTAAGGTCTTGCCCCAGTTCCTCTGGACATCGTAATACTCACCACAAAGTTCTACAGGTGGCATAAACGAGACACCATTGGGAAACTGTCCCGTACCAACATGGCTTTCAGTGCACTGGGTCTGCGCAGAAAATACTAGAGAAGCAGGGAGAAAGCTCAGGTTTTCTTTATCCACTCATTGCTCTCCGTCTCCTCTGCTTGCTTCTAAACACTCAGCTTTGTGGGTTTTCACACCCCACTGTTCTGTTCATCTTGCTGCTTGTGAGTGGGACGGACTTTCACTTTCTTGAATGTGTCACAGCATGGTTTAGTTTCCTGGATTTCTATGTAGGCTTTGAACCGATATTGTTAAGATGATCTTGATAGGAACCCAATTATTTTTGTTGCTCATCAGTGCCCGACGCAGGCTGCCCAGAAGCAAACTGCTAGTGCCCAACTCAGGTTCAAACCTGATCTACTCAATAGACCTACAGGATGAACATTTAAGAGGAATCTATGACTATCAGCATTTAATCAAACAAAATATAAAGTTCTGTGGAGAATACATACAATGGGCCTCACAAATAGCACTTTCTCCCACAAAATTTGACAGTACAACCGAGAAAGCTTCTCTGTTCCATGCAGTTGAGCGGAGTTTAGTTTAAAAGACAGAAATAGCACAGTTGTGTGTAAATTAAATGACATTGTTTGAAAACAACTCTGAAAGAATGGAGACTAAAAATCTCATCTAATTAATGCATAACAATAGTTGATGATTTATTGACTTTTCTGTGAATATACAGTTTCTATTAACAATATTTAGATACATTTTCTCAGAAATTCTTAATTATTTATGTTTAGCAATTTATGATTAAACATTTTACAAGAAACAAGGCACTAAAATGTACCGTTAGTCATCCTTTTTACATACACTGTGAGTTTCAGACATACAGTAGATTCCCCTCATTTAGACAATTATTGAATCTCTTCCTCCAATGGTACTTTTTGTTGCATTTCATACAGCCCCAACCGTTAGAAAGCATACATTTTAGGGCCCTACTTTTGTCTCCCTTTACTCACTGTTTCTGTAGGAAAAACAAAGAATTTGCTATGAAAATCAGCTACACAGTAAAGATAATGAAAACCCCATTCCTCACATTTCTAAGGACTTGGACATACTGTGAGCTCCTTAGAGATTTAAACTACAATGTAGGCATTATTTACCAATTAAAAACAACAGTAACAAAAAAATTTTGTTTAAAGGTGCAATTCCAGAAGCTACTTCCGTGCAGGGCAGAACCAGCTTTGGTGGTGTTTGAGGCACTAAAAGACTAAACCAACACTTTACAACAGGTGAGATGACTGAGGCTGACACCATGCTAGGAAAATCAGATTAAGCCTAGTGGCTACCATTTGGCTAAAAAGGGATCTTAAATAATGTATAGTTTTTAGTGCAATTTAAAAAGCAAAACCCAGAAACTGTTGCTAATAAAAGGCAAAGACCACAAGAGATACCATCTAATACTCCATTAAAATATTTAGTATCGGAAGGAGTGTATACATTTTCAAGTATCTTATGACAAATAGCCCAGTACTTAAGTGCTAGTTCCGTTTTAGATGCTCACTGACTATAAGCACAAACACGGCACAATGTAATTTTATATATTGTTAAAATACAACAGAATCTAATGTCACATAATAAATACAACACGGTGTAAAGAAAGAGTGGTTTCCTAATTATTTGACCACTTATACAAAAATGACAAAGAGGAGCGCCTAGATTCAAGTTTCTCCTGGAGATTCTCAAGCTCTTGTGCTGGCAATATTTTAGAGGTCTGATTTTCAGTGCCTCTGCATTTAGACTGCAGTGATCCTGAGCACCCTGAACACACATGGAAAGATTACCACTTTCAGAGGTTTTCAGAGGATCCTTGCAGTCTCCTTGACCAAAGGAATTCAGGTGCGATTCCAGTGCTGGTGGAATATACATGCAAAATAGGGGAAGATTCTGCAGGATAAGAAAAAGTGATGGTAGATAGAGAACCTCGCGGACCAACCTCGAATAATACCCTGGGTCACTGCCAAATTAAAGTGAAAGTTACTTTTTTCCCTTGGAAAGATAAGACTTCTAAAAACCTGGCCAATGAGGCTTCTCAAAACATGGCCAACATGATGTACCATCACAAGATGGTAGTACTGGCAGAGAGGGCAATAACACATTTGGAAACAAATTATCTTAAGGTGTTTTCACTTCTTGGGTATTGTAAAAATATTTCTGTTAAACTGGATGAATTTTTGGAAAAGAGAGGTTCTTACTCACTTAGCAATATGAGTCACTCAAAAATCACTGGAAGAAAAAATGTTAAAGAAAACCATTATGTGATTGCTTTTAATAAGCAAAAACTATATTTTTTTTCCCTCGTAGTCACATAGGTTGGAAATTCCAGAAGATGCCCAGGGGAAGTGGGGCCCCAGTGCTCCCTGGAAACTGGTGGGATCTGAAAGTGTAACCAACATGGTCTGTTGAAAATCCCGCCCATGGTTTCTAAAGCCCATTTTACCCAGAAGTCCTGACTTGCCATGACCCCTGCTGAAGACAGCGGGTCAGCACCTCTGAAAAACAGGCCCTGTAAGTAACATGTTCAAGCTGTGGTAAAACAGCTTGAACATCTTGTGACTGGAAGTTCAGAAACACAACCACAAAAAGAAAGGTATGAGTAGGGCTATGCCTTCTAGTTCTCTGGGAAGTAGAACAGACTGGAATATCTCTGTATTTGCATTTACGGATTAACAGAACTTTTTTCTGGTACCGATCTAAAATGTCAGGACATCTGCATCTCAACATGCTGAAGATCAGATCTCTCATTACTTAACCTTAGACTCTTCAGAAAAAGGTGGAAAGTATAAATAAACACAAAAGCCCACATATAGCTNAATCCTAGCAGAAAACTGAATCTGTCGACTGTAGCTGGGTTAATTTATTGCTCTTGGTAGTTGAACACTTACAGGGTATAATTTTAATCTGTCCCATGATTTGGAAGATTTTAATATGTAACAATTTAAAAACCCAGTTGCTTACCACCCAAAGCCATTTTTACAAATCACCAAAGTAACCCACTGCTGTTACTATGTCCATACTTGTGTTT
>VYZW01027873.1:21503-45087 GCA_013401315.1 Balaeniceps rex | reverse complement strand
TGCTTAGTTGCCGAGTGGGGCTAAACCACGACACATGTGAAATAGTTTATAAAATATTTGCAAGTATTATATAATCTAATTTCAAAGGAACACAGGCTCAAAAAAGGATGTATGAAGGACAAAGTGAACCTCAATGGTTCAATTCTGTTAGGTTTAATTTATTCTGAATAACTTTAGTAAGGAGTCCATTTGGAATACATCTTATTATTTCTCTGGAATGAGTCGGGCGAATGTCACTCTAAAAAACATTCTACAAACACGCAAAAATTATAACAATCTTCAATCTTGAAACATTTTATCAATTTACCCAGGACTTACCAGGCTGCCCATCATCTGGAAATCTGGGCACAATGCAGAATATTATTTCAGAAATAACTGCATGGAGTATTTCACTCATACAGCCATTTCAGACTAATTCTTTATACGATAGTTAGTTCAACTGGTTCTGCAGCTACTTCCACTACCATTTTTATCAAGTACAAAGTGGTCAAGAGCTTCCTTCTTCTTCCAATACATAACGCTTCCTCAGATGCCTACTCAGACCCCTCTCACTTTTCCTGCTGTTTTATTTGCCTGACAAGCTACAGTTCAGACCTCGCTCGATTCTTCCCACTTTCTCCTCCCAAATGCTTTTTTCCTAACTCATTTCTAATCACTGCCATTTGTCAACACTTGTTAGTCCTTACCAATAAATCATAAGCATGCAGCCTAACAGGAAGGAGAGAATTTAGAGATGAATGAAACAAACTTTGAGAGCAATGTTTTTCAAACTAAACATTTTTCAATCAGGAGAGATAAAAGTATATAAGTTAGTGGTATAGCAACCAAGGTTATCATAGATACACGAAGTTAGATTATTCTTGACATTTTCTTTTTCTCACTATATTTTACCATCAGTTTAGTTCAGGAGAGCCTGATCCTATTTAAACTGATTCCAGGTGAACTGGATTACTTCTGTACTGATAATTCATATGTATCCACAAAAGGTACTCACCTTAGTGCTACTTGTTCGTCTTACCCACACCTTCATAACACACATGCTTAATGAGAAACTGTGCTCTGAAATCTGCTACTGAATATTCAGTGGGAATGCTAGTTTGAAAAGGTACTGTAAATATGGCAAGCAATTTTTTGTTTATTATTTTCCAGCGACTGAAACATGTCGCCCAATACATTTTGTCAGTCAGTGTTGCTTGCATTCACACAAATTGGTATCTGCCACCTAAAAAATGGAACGTGAAAATCATTCTTCCCAGTTACACAAAATCATGGACTGCACATCCTCACTATATTTACACTTTTCTAAACTATTTATCTCAATGTTTTGGTAACATTAAAGTACATACCAATCTGAGATTCTTCCGGATGACGCCTTTGCATGTGACTTTGTAAAAAGGAATAGTTCATAAAAGCCTTTTCACAAAACTGACACTACAAAAACCAGATAAAAACATTTTAGTTATTATTAGTAACATCCGTTTGGTAAGTATAGCGGTTAAGGTTTTTAACAGGTGATGTCAAGACATTTTATCTTGACATCAAAAGTAGGTAACTTTAATAAATTCCATTTCACAAGAATAATGACTACAATTCTCACAGTGCCAGATTTCTGTAAAGTTATTAATATATTTGTGTTATTTAATGTCTCTCAGTGATTGTCATGGGCAAGAATCCCATTGTGCTAGGCACTGTACAAACTCTGAACAAAAAAGACTCTGACCAATTAAGTTTAAATTCAGATATAACCCACAGATAAGAGATGAATAGAGAAAGGTAGAGAAGTATAAGGAAAAAGTACGACAACACTATTCAGCCAAATACACACCGACTCCAGCCAACTAGCAGCTCAGGTATTCTAAGACTCTTGTATCACAGCAAAAGAGAGCACCATACAGTCAGGGGAGGAAAAAAAAAAAAGATGGGTTTGAGTATACATAAGTGAGTTGTAAGATGACAACACTATAAGGACCATAGATGTGTAAAAAAGTCAGACATTTCAACCAAATAAGGTAACAATACACAATTTTGCAAAAAAAGGTACATACATACATTAGTATGCTACCTAGCATCCTTCTGAAGTGCAAACTGTTTAAATTACTCTTCCTAAAATTTACTTATTATTTTTGAATTTGAATTTTAAGTTATATTTTAAGTCAAATTTGGATCCTACCCATTTTAAGAAGTGTTTTTTGTTCACCTTCAAAGTACATTCCACTAATGTTCAGAATAATAAAAAGAGATGGGCAGTACAAGGACAGAAGCTACATCTACAGATTTTGCAACATACTGGTAAGACTGTGAATCAAAGCCCCTAGTTGCTTTAGGTAGGGTTGCTTGTTATCTCTTTCTTTCAAATAAATACTTTTTTTTCAAATAAATATATTTTAACAACAACAAATACTCAGCTGAGTCCTTTTTCCTCATCAGTGTGATATGACCATGAGAGACTGACTTAGCAGATTCAAGACCTTGTCACCATAACCAAATTCCCAGATTTCATCAAATATTTAAAAATACTGCCACTGATAGGTAGGTATTAAATATAGGTATCTTTCAGCAAACACTAAAGCCATGAATTATTAAGACAAATTTTGTTGGACAAATGCAAAAAAAGTGCTAACATAAAACCAAAGTAGAGAGATATAGTACGGCAGCAAAAAAATGCTGCCAACCAAGAGGGAGCTCACAGTGTAACAGATTGCACATGATTTATGGAATGAAATTGGCTGTGAAATAATGTTATTCATTCAAGCACAAACTTCACGTCAGTTTGACTTGCTGGTAGTGAAAGAAAGCTCTTACTGCAGGAGACAGGATTAACACAGGGAATATTTAGGTTTTGAATTATGCAACATTATTCTTGCAACTACTTTTCACAGTGTTAGACACAATGTGCACTTTATGCCTAAACTGTGCATGAGAATATAAGATTAAAAATTATTATTTAAAATTAAATTTGTATTCCTCAGCTTAAGGTATTGACCAACAGGTCTTAAATTTATGACTTGTAGCTACCAGTACCATTTTATAGTAGTATTTCATGGTTGAACTTACATTGGTGGTGGGTTAAAGGCATTAAATCTGAATTCCAAAGCATGGTTACATTAGATATAAAGGGTGCCTCCACTAAAAAAGGCAAATAACTATTTACAGGCTTGTTTGCTAAACAGCCAAGACTTTAAGGGGATGAAACCTGAACTATACTCTCAGGAACACCAGCAAAACCCTTATTAGCTGGCACTACAGATCAGCCAAGATCATGGCACACATAAATAGCACGCAATTCTTGTCTACTGATCACGCTGCTGCCCTGCATTTACAAACCCTAGGAACAGTTTAATTTATCTCTGGCATTCACACTCAGAATCCTGAAAACACCGTAGGAACTGCAGGAACTGTTCAACGTCACTCCCTAAACTCACTTTTCCCACATGAACCTAAATAACTTCTGGAGACAAGAATTTACTAACTGGGAGGAAAAAAGGGGGGAGGGCAGACGTTTACTTTATATGAAATTAAACTAAAAATGGGAAATAGATTTCCATCTCTGCTTTATTGTAAATGCCACTGAACAGAAGATTAGTAGTAAGCCAAGATCACCTACCACGTTCTTCAGCTTCCACTGAGACAGTTGTATCCTACAAATATTTCAGGAAAACTTGGTAATATTTAACTGGCAATCACACTATGAGAATTACTTAACTTTACACATAAAATCATGCATGCAATCAGTTTTCTTCTGCAACACAGGACAGACAAACTTCTCTGCAAGTTGCATAAAGGCTTTTTAAAATGATTCAACATCAGCAGCTTGTCCTTAAGACTAACACTCAAATGAATGCATTGAGACAAGGTTCCTATTAAGTCTACCATATGTATAGCTCTACTCTTGGGCCATAAGGTATGTTTTCTCTTACAGAAACACTTGAGCCAACTTAGCTGATGTCTTAAAAAACTAAACTTTGCCAGCCTGCTGAAATCGGTATTATATTGTGGGTTAAGACTGTACACACTGTAAGAAAACTTGCACTGGTTCTGTACTGCAATGATTCCGTGATCAAGGAGAATTTCAACAATCAGGACTGCTAGTATCCCAAGAATTTAAAAAAAAGGAAGAAAAATATAACTTTAAACATATTGATACAAAAAGCTAGCCTGATATCATGTCAAGTCTGTGCCCAGTGTACTCTCTAGACTTCAGACTACATTTGAAGCTGCAGTCTGCGTTCCTGAAACCTGTTGAAAAAAGCTGAAGCTGAAAAATATTTAAATCAAACTATTACACCCAGAACACAAAAACCCCTCCCAAAAAAACAGAGTGCCATGACACAGAGAGTCAGAACAGCAATGTACTAAGGCTTTTAGGGAAGACCCTTACGGAACAGATTGTTGTGGAGTTAGGGATGAGCTACCTGCCTGGGGCTCTTTACCATCACGCCTGAGTCACTTCTGAGTCACACACGCAAGTAGAAACTTTGTGCCTGGAGAACGTTATTGCAGGAAAGTGACAACTCGCAGACAGGTAGGTCACTGCTTAGCACCAGTTCTGATGTACCTGCCCTGCGTGTTTTCTGACCATGTAGCTGATAGGCAAGGAGAGACAGCAACAGAAGGTACATGTTTATCACAGGTTTTGTATGTGTGTGCATCTGACAGTTCAGATGTGTCAAAAGCGAATCCAAGAATAAAGAGCACTTGTCAGTAAAAAGAGGATTTGTTAAAGATGATGTAGCACTCCCAAACATCTGTGAGACCAGCCAAACGTCTGTGAAACACAGATGGGAAGTGAAGCACCTGCAAGCAATGCAGTCCCTTTTTGCAGGGTCACTGATCAGTCCCTGCAGCTCCAGCCTCTCACCTAGCAAGCGACTGCGCCCCAGCAGAGCGGGACTGCTCTGCCACACATCCTTGATGGGCTCAGAGCTAGCAAGGTGTGAGTGACTGGGCCGCCAGGACCTCTCCCCTCACCTGGTGGTAGCTGGCTCGGGCCTCCAGCATCATCTGCTGGGTGCTGATCATCTTCTTCCTCCGGCGGCACTCCTCCTTGAGCGCCTTGATCTCCTGCGAGCGGTGGGCCACCTCCTTGCCCAGCTGGTCGCGCTGGGCCTGGGCCGCCCGCAGGGCCTCCTCCAGGCTGCCGAGCTGGGCGCTGAGGTACTCCTGCGAGTGCAGCAGGTACTCGGTGCAGAGCTGGGCCAGGCGCAGCAGCTTGAGCAGCAGCGGGTCGGCGGGGCCCTGGCAGTGGGGGCAGCGCTCCCGCTCGGCGCTGCAGAAGGTGACGTGCTCCAGGTGCTCCTGCAGGACCGCCACGTCCCCCTCCCGCGACACCCGGCCCACGTCCACGGCGCTCAGCCGCCGCCAGTCCGGGCCCTCATGGCGGCCGCGGAACTGGAAGGCGGGAAACTGCGCCGGCCCCGCGCCGGCCCCGGCTCCCCCCGCCGTCGGCGGGTAGTAGGCGCGCTCGGTGAAGGGCTGCGGGAGAGAGACACGGCTCAGCCCGGGCCGGCACCCACCCCGCTGTCCGCCCGCCCGCCCCTACGCTCACCATGTCCGGGCTCCGTCCTTCAGGCTCCGTCCCTCGGGCTCGAGTCGGCGCCGGCGTCGTCCGCGTCGCTATGGCAGCTGCGGCCTNCGCGGGAGTGGCGGCGGCGGCACCCCGGGACCGGCGGTGGGCTGGCTGTCGCCGCGCCGCCCAGGCACGCCGGACCCGCGTCCCACTGCGGGGACTCGGCTCCCTGCTCGGCACAAAGCCCGTCCGCTTCCCCGTCCAGCTATGTTCTTCCCCCAGGACCTCCGCGTTCTCCTGGCAGGGTCGTGCTAATTAGCCTTCTCCCGCGGATCCCAGCGCTCCTCCTGCCTTGGGGGCCGTACGCTTGTACCAACACATCCCTTACCACCTTCACACCTTACTCACATCGACAAACATATCCTCAGCTACGCTATTACGTATATGGACCCTTACCACAGCTACACGGTGTATGTTTTCTCTCTCCACATTCCCTTCACTTTGCCATGGAAGCCTATACATGGCACCCTGTAGACCCATTTCACTTCACTGCATCAACGTGCCTCTCCACCCACCACCCTGTCCCTCCTCCGTGCTGCTCCTGACTCACAAACCTTTCTCACACTACCATGACGTTACACTCCTCTACCCCTGTGCTGTTTCACTCCCTTCTCCAGCCCCACCTACTCATCCCCCACATGTGGTGACACCTGTCACCTCCCCACCATCAGCGTATGGTACGTATGCCATTTCTCGGTACATCTGCTTCACGCTGCTGCACCCCTGGGTGCCTCAGCTGGTAGCTCCATGCAATCTCTCCAGTACAACTCCATACCCTCCCAATGCCCGCACAACAACCTCCTGCCAGGCGCTTTCACACACGTTCCTCACGCTAACGCAGTTATATGCCCTCTGCGTGCTGCTTCCACATGCTCCCCTCACTCATCACACCAACACACCTCCGCCTGCTATCGCCATGTACCAGACCACCTCTTAAAACCATGTAACCCTACAACCTCACCATGCCTGCCTGTTGCCCCTGCCTTGCTCCACCAATCCCAAATGCGTCATCGCCACAAAGCATGTCATGGCTTGCGTACATCACCTACTTCACCATTCTGTGCTCAAATACTTTTCTTCAAACACAACCAACAACTGGCACCTATCTCCCTGCCTCACCACAATTCCTAGTACTCCTCAGCTCGGTGTTCCCATTTCCCTGCTCCTGCTCAGTTGCTTCAAACACCGTCCCCAGGCAGGAGCATCCTTCTCCTCTGCCATACAAAATTATCCTATTCCCTCGCTCATCCTTACCACTCTTCTCCAAAAACCTGTTACTATTTCTTGATATTTCAGTCCCCTACACTGCCCCTGCCTTACCACCATGTTCAATGTTTATACCCACCTGGCTTTTCAGTCCAACACTAGTTCACATTACCTGTGGCTTTCAAGGTGAAAAAACAGTCCATGACCTCTCTGGGCAACCTGCTGCATGGCTGTGCTCTCCTCCTGATGAAAAAGTTTTTCCTAATATCTCACCGAGTATCTGCTACTATGAAGAAGAAAATGATTCTGATATTTTTGCGACTATTCTTCAAGTAACTGTAGGCCACTATTAGAGTGCCCCTTTGCCTTCTCTTCCACACTAAACAAGCCCAGCCCTCTCAAACTCTTCTTGCAGATCCTGTGCTGTAGACCCCTAACACCTTGTTAGCCCTCCTCTGTCCCCTTTCAATTTCCGCACATCCCTCAGGCTCCCCCTTAATATTTTCCTCCATTCATTTCATAGGAACTTGCAACGAACCTCACCTCTCATCTGCATTTTTAACATTGCCCTTTCCAACATAAACAGTAACGTCTACTATTAATCACAACATACCTCTACTTCCATGCAAATACCAACAATGTTGTTATATGCACTAATGCAAGGACCGCTTCCCTCACAAATAATACAAGCTCTTAGTTTTATGTAGGTTTTTATGTTGGTTGTTGTGCAAAAAAAGCTTGTTTGCTTTTCCCACATATATGAATTGATATAACAAAATATGCTGGATCTTCTACAAACCTGGCCTCATTTAATTCCCCTCATATTAGCAGACATAGGTAGAATAGAATAGAATAGAATAGAATAAGACAATTTCAGTTGGAAGGGACCTACAACGATCACCTAGTCCAACTGCCTGACCAGTTCAGGGCTGACCAAAAGTTAAAGCATGTTGCTGAGGGCATTGTCCAAATGCCTCTTAAACACTGACAGGCATGGGGCATCGACTACCTCTCTGGGAAGCCTGTTCCAGTGTTTGAGCACCCTCTCGGTAAAGAAATGCTTCCTCATGTCCAGTCTAAGCCTCCCCGGCACAGCTTTGAACCATTCCCACTCGTCCTATCACTGGATCCCAGGGAGAAGAGGTCAGCACCTCCCTCTCCACTTCCCCTCCTCAGGAAGCTGTGGAGAGCAATGAGGTCGCCCCTCAGCCTCCTTTTCTCCAAACTAGACAAGACCAAAGTCCTCAGCTGCTCCTCACAGGACATGCCTTCCAGCCCTGTCACCAGCTTTGTGACCCTCCTCTGGATTCATTGAAGGACCTTCACATCCTTCTTAAATTGTGGGGCCCAGAACTGCACACAGTACTCCAGGTGAGGCCGCACCAACACTGAATATGGCGGGATAGTAATTTCTTTTGACCAGCTGGTTATGCTGTCTTTGATGCACCCCAATATATACATCCAACCTATGGTTAGGGCAACCCCTGGGACAGCTACTCTGTGTTGCCCCACATGAGCTCTGCCCTCCATACGCATGCTGGCTACATTCTGACTCGGCGTCAGCAGGTGAGCAGGCTGCACATCCCCGTTCCTCCTATAGGAAACCTGGGCACATAGCAGACTCATGCTCCAAAAAGATGGACCTCTGATGGGAAGAGATGGGGGTCTGGTACTGAACACCTGCGGCACAGGAATCTTCCTCGCAGTCAGTGCACCCAGGTGTACCCCAAAACAACGACCATGGGACACACCTCTGCTTCACAGCGCAGGCCTAAGCATTTCCTCCAGTCCTCAGCTACCAACAACCTACCCCAGCCAGTATCAGAAAGACCCAGATCAGTCTCAGATCACTCACTTCAGCAACCCAGGGTCCAACTCTTACCAGCCTCTCCCATCCTTCACACCCACATCAACCCCCACACAAAGGGAAAGCTGGAGGAAATGCCTGTCTTTTCATACCCACAGAGAACTACGAGGATTTGTCTCTTGCTTTATCCACATACAGAAAAGTTACACCCTTCTGTCTTCCCCACTTCTGTAAAAAAGATGAAAATCAATCTTTCCAAGAACATGTCTAGGCCCAGCGCAAGGTTTCATTAATCTATTAAATTAATTTCCATGTTTTGGAAGTTTGAAGAAAGCAGGTAATAACATGAACGCAGGACAGTGAGCCCTCCTGTCTGTTGGCTTCAGTCACCCTAGAAAGCAATCTTCCAAAATACTTGGCACTACAACTTGCTCTTTGGACCTTTAACCTTAAACCTCCTGGCCACGCTTTACTGCAGTACCTAAGGCTCAGCACATCTTCCATTCAGATTCTTCCATCACTTACCACAACATTTTTTTTAATTTAGAAAGATACCGTATGGTGTTTGTAACATTGCAGTCTTCTCCTGTAAGAGTGACATTTTTGCCACCTCACTTTCCACGAACAGGGCCTCCAGCAACAGCTACCTTCAAGGAAATTTATTTAACATTTTTTGTATATATCAAATATAGATCTGCCTGGTTTACCACTGAACTTTGCACTGCTCTGACTCCTGAAGTATTAAGAAAATATACCACTAATGTCCTTTAGAGCTATTTCTAATATACTGCAGACTCACTTCCATTTACTGTGTACAAACACACTTTTATTTGTAAGCAGCTATATTTAAAAAACATGCTCAAATACTGACTACTCTCCAAAATGTTCATGCCTCAAATTCCTTAAAACACCTTGAAAACTTGTATTTGGATACTTTTCCTAGTCAAACTGTTAAGTTGCACATAATGAAATCGATCTCCCAAAGATCTGCACTATCTATTTGACACAGGAGAAACTTCTTTATACAGAAAACATGAATTTTGTAAACTACCAATTTGTGTGTCGAGCGGGAGCCTGAAAAAGCACACATGCTGTAAGGGTCTTCAACTCGCAGATGCATGAATTTAATAAAAAACCCCATGAGTTAAAGCCAGCAAAGTCAAACCAAAGCCGTGGATAGGCTTATTTTCCTTGACTGATATATTTAGTTAGGAATATCCACATGGAGTTTCATGCAGCTCCAACTAAACCTGCTTTAACTGAATGTGACTTGGCAGTGGTGCATCACCAAGCTGAGGAGAGGCACAAGCTGCTCAGGTTAGCTCAATGGAGGCAGAAAGACAGGGAAAAAAGTGATCAAAAAGGGCTGTCTCAGCCCGTACGGGTTTCCATCACTTTTTTTTCTTTCTTCCTGTCAGATTTACTCCATCCTTGGAGCTGTGCCCATGCAGAAGTTAGGGCTGTCACCCACCCAGGAGCCCTCTCGGTTAGGGCTGGCACCGCCGCAACTCGAGGGTCGTGGGCTGCGGAGGAGGCCTGCTCCCCCGGACACCCATTGCCGTCCGGGTGGGTGGCACAGGGCAAAAGCGGCGTTTCAGCCCGGCTGTGCCCGCAGGCCAGGCCCGGGCCCGGCGGGCAGGCAGCGGAGCGCTCGGCGGGGTACCGCGGCAGCCGGCCGAGCAGGGCCGGGCCTGCGGGAGGCCCTAAGCCGGGCTCCATCTCCCAGCCAAAACCTCCGGCTCCGCTTCGGAGAGCAGCCTCCCCCCCCCGCCCGCCCCCCCCCCCCTCCCCCTGAGGAGAGGCCCCGCCGAACGCTTCCCTCCCCTCCCCCTCCTGCGCCCCGACGGCTGCCCGGCCCCGCGGCGGGGCGGGTGGGGGGAGAAGGGGGGAGCCCCTCCGCTCACCTCCGGCTGCTCCTCCGCGGCGGCACGGGGGGGCGGCCAGGCGCTCCCCGGAGCGCGGTTCCCCGCCGCCGGGCGCGGAGGGGCGGCTGGGCTGCGGCAGCTCCCCGCCCCCGACCCGGACGGTTACTGCTGCGTGCCGCAGACGGAGGCAGCTCCCCTCCTCCTTCTCCTCCTCCTCGCCTCCCCCGTCCCCATCCCCCGGCGCCTCCCGGGGCCGCGGGGGATGAGTCGGGGCAGCAGCGGCGGCGGCTCCGAGGGGCTTGGGGCCGAGGCTGGCGCTGCGGGGCGCAGGCGAGGGCTCCCCCCGCTGCTCGCCGACTCCGGGCTCTTGAAAGCTGCCCGACAGATGTTCATGCCTAGGCGGGATGTCCTTTGTCTTGGTCCTAGCCCAGGAGCGGCGCCCCGAGCCTCTCTGACCAGAAGCAGCCTATTTACCATCTCTTTAAATATAAAGGAAGTTAAAAGAAGCTTTTGCAAGGTTCCTTTTTGACATCAAAGGCACTTTTTTTTTTTTTGTCACGCAAGTCACCGAAAACAATACATCTAAACTTGCCGAGGAGGTGTTGCTTTCCTGAAGGTATTTTAACCTCAGTAATGTCAGGTGAAGAGACTGGGTTCAATGAAAATATGTGTCCTATCAGGCAGGCAGAACATTCCAACGGCTACAGATTACATCAGATCCTCCTAATGTTCTACCTCTTCCCTGTAAGGTTTTTAAGTGTGTTTTTCCAAAATAAATGCTGTGCAGCCTTTGTGGCAGGGAGGAAAGTTTCAAACAGTTTAATTTTGAATAACTTAATACAAAATATGCTGGCAAATTCAGTGGAGGAGATGACCATTGCATATTTACAACACCTAATCTTCATTGAGGATTTCCATTTGGCCAGGGAGACACCATTTTTTTCCAAAGTAGATAGGCAATAAGCTCTGGAAAACTTTTGGCTCTCAAGCGTGCATGCTCAGAGACTTACCAAGACACCGACTTTCCTTCCTGAACCATGAAATTGTGTTGCCACGGTGTTGATATGGGCACATATGCTGCGTACACCAGTTTTAAGAAAATAAGTAAACATTGGGATGCTTCAGTTTTTAATGTCCTGAGGGTACCTCCGCGTGCTCCAGTCACTAATGGGTGTTCAATCCAGAGGATCAGGCTAGAGCTAGCCTGAAGGAAAACCTGAACACATGCAAAATGTGAACATCAGGTCCTCAGTACTGACTTTTCCTTCTGCAGATCTGCTCCTGCTAGGCTACTAAAGCAGGCATTGCCAGAGGAAGATGGGGATATCAAGGCTTTAGTGTGGTAAACCTTAATTAACACTAATAATGAAGAGAGGACTTTGAAAACTAGCAATGCAACAGTCACAGCCTCTACGGGTCAGGCCTAGAGGCAAATATGCAATACAAGTTGATGAGCACATTATGTGAATGGTCAGAGCACTCACTTAAGAAAGCAAGATGTGCAAGTGCAGTCCTTTCTGTGCTCAAGAAGTCTTATACCCTATGCCCTTCTTAAAATGCCCTGATTGCAACACCATAGTCTGTTCAGCATGCGTTCTAAGGATCTCCTGTGGAAGCTGTTTTTTATATCAAAGTAAATGCTAACTGGGTGAGAAAATGTTGGAGATTGTCGTCAGTTGATGAGGCGATGTGTGTATGAAGTGTGCAGAAACACTTGGATCTTGGTCGCTTATTCTAGTATCTGTTTAATATAAAATACACAAGCAGCCCTTGGAACGAGAGCTAGAACCAAGTTTTCTATTCTGTGAGGGTAGGGCCATCACCCTGTCTGCTAGACAGTCTCATTCTTTCCCTCTTCCTTCCTTCCAGAACTTGATTAATCTTTAGGTACTTGCTGTAAGTGGTACAGCCTCACTTGGCAAGAGCGGGTATTCTTTAACCCACATTAGTGCCCGGTTCCTCTCTCCTCATATCATATAGCTTGGTGACAAAAGTACTCTCCTAAAACATGCATGGATTTACTAGGAGAGGATCAAGAGCATTTTAGCTTTTCCCGATCAGCATGACTTGACACAGGAGGTTTAGGACAGCTGGCAGTCCGGCTGGAGCAGATGGGTGATTACTGTTCATGCACAAACAGGCAGTGGTGTGCAATCACCATAAATCCAACATGCACCTACATCTGCCAAGAAGGTTTCATCTGATACCCAGCAAAACAGGTGATGTACCCTCTGAACTGCTGCCTTGAGAGATGGCAAACTTTCTCCATTAGCTGCCTTCTGAAGTTCAGTAATTGTCACATTTAACAGACGTACTGTGAGAACACGTGGGATATGCTCCTCTGGTGAACTAGCTTAAGGTATGCCCAGCTTGTGCACACCACAAAGCACTGAAAAAGACTCAGCAGCTCATTTCTTGAAGACATGGTGCTTTGGGCTTTTTCAGACAAGGTGGTGTATTTTTTTCTTCAGGTGCCTTGGAGACAGTGAAATACTAGCTTCTCCACTTAGCTACCGACCTTTTTTTACAGTAATAGATGATAGCTGAATGGGAATTTTAGGAACCTAAATTTGCACTGAGGCACTTAAGACTTTTAGTCTAGAGTCCTAACTCAAAGCCTTTTCTTCCCCTTGTATTGTTTTGTTCCCAGCTGCTTCTACCCAGTCACATTTCAAATTTTACACACTTTTCTTATTCTAGCCTGTACATCTCATTATTGTGCTCTAACGCATTATTTTCCACAGGCCAGCCTATTGCAGGGGATGGTTTAAATAAAGATCATTCCCAGTTTGTGGTCCAAGTTTATCAAATAATGTTAAGTCTACGTTACTACTCAAGTCCTCCACCTAATGTAGAGGACTCTGGCAATTAACAGAGTCCTCTAGAGGTAGTTTGTGTGCGTGATGGTTTTATGAAACTATTGTGAAACTATGATCTGTTGTTCTAGGAGGATTTTCCATGTTCTGTTGACACAGTGCAATGATGAATATGGGGTTTTTTGGTAGAATTCAGGAAAAAGGAGTAGGGAAGAACTGAGGTTTCTAGGAAGTAGAAAGATTTTTATGGAAAGTTGGTGAGAAGAGCCAGGGAAGAATTAAGATGGGATGAGGAAAGTGAGTTAAAGTGCGAGAAGTAAACCTAGGATATTGATTGGAGCAAGGTATTTGAGCAATTTAAATCATAGTGACACTGTTGTGTGGAAAATGAGACTTGCTCACATATTATCGGGTACTGCCCGGTGGTATGAGATGCAAGGATTAAAAACCACAATCAATTATGTGAACTACTGGCGAATGAGGCAAAAAAGCAGCACTGGGTATTATCCCAGGAGCCGCTGCTGAAAGACAAACAGAATGAATTATACAAGCCGGACCTGGTGTTTGTTAAACCAGGCCACAGTGGTAGACATCACTGTCAGATATGAGAGTAAATCAACATCTCTGGTGGATGCAGTGGCAGAAAAAGAAATATCAATGTCTGAAAGAGCAAATTTGAGAACGAACGAACACCAACAATATAAAATCTATGGGATTTCCACTACGAGCACAAGGAAAGTGGTATGAAGGCAATTATGATTTATTGAAAGAATTTGGACTCTCCAGTTCCTGACAGGAAAAGGTTGCTCGTCGTTTATCGAATCGAGCACTATTTTCATCAGTGGACACTGTGCACATATTTGCGAGCCAGTTTCAGACTGTTATAAGATCTTAATGTATTAATGAATTGTAATCAGTTTGACTGACTGTAAATAAATTGATTTCTTTTCTCTATCTAAGGTGGGAGCCGGACCCCACTGGAGAGTGCCAAGGGTGACAAAAGCTTAGGTGACAGGATGACATGATAGTGTATGATAGTATGTAGGAACAAATGGGCTTGGTATCATGACATGCCAACCACATCCCTGCCAAAGACATTAACCACTGGTCTTTACCGAGGTGGACGGGCCACCTCTACTTAACCCGGAAAAAGGAACATGTATAATTTTATACATGTTCGATAAATAGCATCTACACACAAGGTACAGCACAGAGGGCTAAATAATTCCACACCAGAAATGTACTTCTCTCATCATAGATATGATGAAGACATACGTGCAGAATTTTGTTAAGATGATACAGAGGGGAAAGTGTTAGCAGAGGCTAGCCTTGCCCTAAACAAGCCTGGTCCCTCACACTCCCTTTCAAGTCCATGGACAAAGAACAGCTTTTCCAAGTGCAAGTTTAGAGCATGTAAATTAAGTTCTTGTGCTGAACTGCAGGTGGTAGGAGCCTTTCTGCTTCCATTTACTGCAAAAGGAGCCCAGAAAAAAGGAATTTCCCTAAAGTCTTCTCCTATGAACACCAATCCAAACGTGAAATTACCAGAAGATGTGGCTACATAAACAACAATCCCATGTTAGCCAGATGTACATTACTATTTGATTTCGCTCCAACACAGCTAAGTTTCTGATAAGGATGTACATAGGTGAGAATAAAAACAAGGTGTAAGGTCTGAGAAACCTCTTACAAGCCCTGAGAACAGTATCTCCTTTATCATCCTGTCTCGCCTCCTCCTTTATTTTCATACTAGACTGTGCATGCAACATAACAGTCTGCTATATTGCTTCTTTTCCTGTATCAGGAAACTTCGATTTTGTTTGGGTGGTTTTGGAATTGAGATTATTAATTAAAACATATTGCCAAGCATACCAGGGTCCTTCCAGGACCCTGTGTGTTGTCACGTCTAATCCATACTTCTTAGTGTATTATATCTAAGAAGGTTTCTCAGTTAATGAATAGAAGCTACAGATTTGACTATCTCCACCATATGTTCACCGTCTCTACTAGAAGCAATGAGCAGCTTCAAGAGTCATTCCTTGCTAATTGCCGCCCTCTGCTGTTACTACATATACTCCAGCAGTAACTCGGAGAAAATTCCTTGGTTTCCAGTCTTGTGAGCACTTTGAACATTGGTCTTTGCCATCCACCCTTTCACTCCAAAACTCAAGACTGCTGAAGAAACTTGCTTCTGATACCAGTCTGATTTTGATGAATCCCTTTGAAAGACTTTTTGCATTACAGCTGTATTGCTTTGCTATTTTTCGAATTCCAAAGTACAGCGTTGGCATGCCATATGCATGTTCTTTCAAGACTTTCTCCTCTTCTGCTTCTGAAATTGCACAAGGGAGTATGTGTTAAAGAACTTTTTCTCCCAGGTTTATACTTAGTATCTAAATAATATATGTCTGGGGATCTATGATAATGAAGAATGATCCTTCATGGTTTATGGTCTCTTTCAAGAATTACTGTGTAATTCTGTGTAGCTGGTGGCATTTCTAGCACAGAGCGACAATGATAAATGCTTTCTCTTTGGGCAGATCATGCTGTAGTGTTGGCATCACACACTGTTCTTTGCATTACTGAACAGCCTGTCAGTATCAGCCTGAACTATGGACCTTGGCTCAGTATTTCAGGGCCAAGGTCAGGGACCAAGGGCTCCACTCAAAATGATACTTGATGCTTTAATCATACTACTTTCATCTTGCTTTAAGGGATTTGATGCTTGAATCTTTATGCTTGGCATTCCAGTATGAGGTACTGCGTTCTCTTCAGATTGTTTTCTCCTAATCTTGTTATTAACAGTCCATTAAGTATATCACCATCCTTACTATCATCTTCAGTTATCTTAGAGGGTTGGAGGTGTAAATTACCTTTTGTATTTATTTTACCCAGCTTTGGTCTAATACTTTTTTCCTCAGGTAAAATCAAAGGAATTAATTTGCTCTAACACTGATTGCATTCTGCTCAGTTCAGTTTTAGGCTTTCATATTTTGTCTTATCCATAGTGCTAGAGAGTTGTCCATCTTCTTTCTCATGCTGACATCTTTAGAATGTCATCAATTATTCATTTCACATCTATCACTTCTCATATTATTTCAAGTTCTTACTTCTGAATATCTTCTGCGGGTCAAATTTCAACATGATACCTTTGCAGCATCATCTTCCAAATGAAACGTTGAAAAGGGATAACTTATTCTTTTTTTCAGTCTGATCTTTCAAGAAAGCTTGTGAATTATATCGTCTAGGGTGAGAAAGGTAATGTGACCATACCTGCAGAACAAAAAAAGAAATTTCTGTGGTCACCAAATCAGACTTCAAGCCTCAAGTTTTTTACTTTCTTGGCAAATTTCCCGAGAACAAGATTTTTTTTTGTTTTTACATTGATAGGTTATAACACGCCCCTAATACGAATTGTTTATGCAACACCACGAGGCAGATAATTTGAATCAATGAACAACTAGGCATATACAAGGTTAGTTTTTCTGTGGTAGCTAAGAACAGATTGCATTTTCATTATGAAAAAAAGGAAAAGTAGTCTCCAAAAATATGCATTAGATTGCAGGCTATCTTACATAGGCTTTGCTTTCAGCTTACAGATCCAATACAAACTTTTAGCATGAAAATACTGTGGTCTGTTAAGTCGTATCACAATTTTTCTGCAGTCAGGTAAATTCCCTAATACTTTTTTGGCGTGCCTGGAGATCAGCGTACAGTTAAGGCCATGCTATCTTAGCTTTGCTCTCAGTGGAAAACAGGATTGGGTCCTGGGGACAATCAAGCAGTTTGAAATCGTGCTTGCCTTCCTCTGCTATATGGCTAGGTCAAGCACAGTGATAAAGAACCAGGATCAATTTACTTGTGACTTACTGCCCGATTTTTTTACAACTTGAGTAGTCCAGAGATACTGACTTCAAACGATTAAGCAACCATCATACCAAAGAGGTGGCCCTGTGTATTGACAATGTTAAACTCACTCCGTTCACCCCGCCGCCAGCCGTTTCGCCCCCCGGCTGGCCCGGGGTAAGCAGCCGCGTCCTCCTCCAGGCCTGCCAGCACCTGCAGAGCACCCTCAGACGGGCTAAAACCGGGCCTGGAGCAAGGCCCCCCTCGCCCCAGGAGAAGCCTGGCTGCGGTAGGAGGGGGTGGGCAAAGAGACACGAGATAAACACAGAAACAGATGGGGACACTCAGGGTTTCTCTTTCTGCTGGAGGTCTGGGGCCCGACGCCTGTCCCTGGCCTCCATCTCCAGTGAGGGCACGCAGCTGCGTGCGCTGCCCTCGCTCCGCCTCCCTGCGCAGGCGCGGGAGAGGCGGCACCGCCCTTTCGCGCAAGCTCAGTGGCAGCGGCGCCCCGCCGCCGTGTCGCGCAGGNCCCCCCCCCCGCTGAGGCGGGGCCCGGCGCTGGGTGCCCTCGCTTCCACGTTCGGCGAGCGCGAGGGGCGGGCGCGCGCGGCGCGGCCAATCAGAGGCGCCCACGACCCACCCCGGAGAAGTTGGAGCTGTCGGCCCGGGGCGCCGCTGCCACTGTCGCCGCGGGCGTCGGGGGGCGGCGGAGATGGTGTCTCCTGCGGCCTCCGCCGGCCGCCTGGGCTCCGCGCTGCCCTTCCTGCTCGTGCTCTTCGACCTGCAGTACCAGGGTGAGGGGCAAGGGAGGTTGCCCGCGCCTCCGAGGGCCGCCTCGCTGCCGGGGGCCGCGCGTGGGGCTTGTGAGGGGTCCGTGGGGGAGCTGCGGCCCGGCCGGGATGTGTGTGGCGGAAGGCGGGTCTGTCGCTTCCCTCCGCGGCCCGCCGGAGCGCGGGGCAAGAGAGCCTGGGCCCTCAGCGGTGCTTGGCCGGGGGGAGCCGGCGGCTGGTGGCTCCTTCCGGGCTCTTGTCGGCGGTCGCGCCGGTCGGGGGTGTTCGTGTGTCCGCCCGGGCTGTGGGGCAGCCGGCGTAGCCGGAATGAGGTACCGGTGGAGAGCGGAGGGGACCCGGTGGGGCTGCGGCCTGCCCGCAGGGAGCCGGCGGGCCTGAGCGGGGTGGTGCGCGGGGCTGGCCGGGCCGGGCCGGGGGTAGGCCCAGGGGCCGCCACCGCCATGGCGGCGGGGCAGCCCCCACGGGACGTCCTGAGGGGGGAGTACTTCTGGAAGGGGTGTGAGGAAGAAGGAGAGTGCAGGACTGCCACCTTATCAAGGCTGTTGCGAAGGGTGTGTGATGAGGACACCGTCGCTGCTTGTAAGCTGTTTGTTTTTGTCTGAGTTCCCGGCAGTGGTGTTTCAGGTAGCTTGATGTGTGATTCGTCTTCCTTGGCCTGCTGATAGGGTGCCAGCTGTGAGGTCTTGAAAATGTCGTGGTGTCTTCGAGTGCAACTGTGTGATAGTACCTGGCTAGTTCTGTACTGGCCTTGAATTTCTCGCTTCTATATGAAAATTGTGCAGTTCCCAAGTTCAGAGGCATTTTCAGTAGTCCTCTTCAGCCACAGCCATTATTAGTGCCAGACCTACAAATTTGCTGAGGCTTTTTAACAGTTGTGTCGTATTTGTTTATGTTTTTGTTTTGTTGTTGTAGTTTTTGTGGTTTGGTTTCTGCCCCCCGCCCCCCCGTTAGTATTTGAAGTTCAGCAGAGAAGTTTATGTGCACTTTGTGCGGCCTGTTTACTTTCAGACTACATTGTCAGCAACACCTGTGTGGGCAAACTTTTATTCACAGGCTCCTGTTTAAATTTATGACTTGGTTATACAAGCACGCACGTAGTCAGAGTTTTGTCTGAGGGACATTCTTTAAATGGTAGTGGCAGACTAAAGTGGAACTGAAGCTGTCAATAGTCAGAATAAGTCCATAGACTTAAGACTGACCTGGGCTTGACATTAGAAATTCAGTTGATGTACTAAACTAATGAATTCTTCAGCTGGCCAAGCGGCAACAGGAACATACTGTGGCAAAGATGCTCTGTAGTGTAAGAGCACATACTGCAGTGTTGAAATACTTCTTTAGATGTGTATTCTGGTAGTGTTAGAGGAAAAATANACCCCCCCCCCCCCCCCCCGCCCCAAGATTGTGGCAGTGATGCTCCTGCTGAAGATTCTTTATTTGGAGTTGGCAATCTATTTCAAGTATATGGACTTACCAAAGCCACATTTCCTAATTTTGGGTATATTTTTTTAACTTCAGTTAATAAAGATGTACAGTAATAGAATGAAAAGTGATGGTTCTGGATCTTCTTTACTGAACTTACTAACCTCATAGTTCATGAGTTCATTTTCCAGAGTATGTAGTTAGGGAATTTAGGGGGGGTTACATTATTTAAGTATCTGGATTTTTTTTTTTCCACCCAATATTACTGGTCTTTGAACTCAAAGGTGTTCATACTCACATTTAAATTTGCATCTTGCTGTCTTGATAACAGAAGTCTGCCTTGTGCCATCTGATTCATGAATCAGTGGAACAGTCGGCCTATATTAACTCTGTATCTTACAGTTGATATCTATGAATGCTAATTTATATCTGGCTGGTAAAGGAGTTCAGTAAAAAGGTTTTTGAATACTTGGTGATGTGGCAGGTTGCAGTTCAGCCCTTACTGTTGTGTTGCCTGAATTCCTCCTCTTCAAATACCCTGACTTGTGCTGAATAAGTTCCCATTTGACACAGATCACCTCTTGGGAAGATTTATCCTTTGTGGCTGTTTGTCCACACTAATTGCAACAAAAAGTGGTGACTGGGGAGGACAGAAGAGTATTGTTACTCTTTCCCCTCTCCTTCCTAGTAGTAAAAGAAAGGAAATGTAATAAGGGGAAGAAGAAACGGGCTTTGAGCATATAGCTCAGTTCGTTATTGTCAGACCAGTAGCCTTAAGCGTTTCTCTCGCCCCCACACCGTATGTTTCTGTCCTGAGTTTGGGAGGGTTTTTTTCTCGCCCCAAATACCAAAGGATACTTGGGGGGAGGCGGGGGGTGGCTTTTTGGTTTGACAGTCAGCTATATTTACCAACTTTCTTTGCAAACACAGGGAGTAGAAACTTGATGGGTGGAAGTTACACATGGCACAACTGAATGCTCTGAGGTTCCTTGTGAGCCTTTTCATGTTGCTCCTGAAACTGTGGTTGCTTGTCCACTTCTTATTCCGTTCAGTCTTGTCCTTGAAAAGCACACTCACAAACACACATAAAAGCAAAACCCAAACTTGTTTAAAAATAACAGCGAACTTAAGACTTATTATGCTAAACACAGGGTCATTCTGATCAAAAAATGTCCCAAAAGCAGGATCAGCCACTCACATGACAAGTCAGTCATCAAGGTGTTTTATGTTAATTAAAAAAAAAAGGTTCCGGTCACTGTAATTAAGATTAGTGACATGCATGTTTCTTCTTTGTCTTTGAAACAATTCTGGGTTTGGTACACGGTACTAATTCTGTTTATTTTCATAGTCCTGTTACCCAGCTTGGGGACAAGATTTAAAAAAAAAACAAGTAGGTGGAAATTCTGTAGGGGAAAAAGAGGAGTGTGTAGACAAATGTAAAATCTTGAAACTGTTTTCAAGCTGGAGGGCTTTCTTGAGCTTTTTACACTGTGGATGTGACTGATTATATGAGGATATAGTTGAAGTTTGTGTACTTAGGTACCCACATATTAGCAGCAGTTATCCTACCAGGAAGTTATAATTTATTTGAAGTGAGTGTATTTAACTGGAAAAACAGGTTAGCTGCACCTGCTTATCTTTCCTATGCCTTCTGACTGACTTCCTTTGAGTTGTCAGGGCTCGTACCAATTCTTATCTGGGAGTAGTTTGGGTGTTTGTTGTTGTTTTTGTTGGTTTGGTTTGGGTCTTTTTTTGACTCTTCCACTCTTGCATCAGTGCCAGGACTACAGGCTGTGAATTTATCCAGAATATCTGACTTGATTTGACAGCTGGGGCTCTTGTGTGTGGTCATCTGAGGTCCTTGGTGAATAGATAACAATTAGGCAGGCTTTAGAAATAGTATTCAAATGAAAATACTTGGAAGTTTTAAAAATAAATAGTATGCTTGCATCTCTCTTGCATAAATTTAGTTTCTTGCTGGAGCATCCAAAGCTGCTTCATGACTCTCGGTTGGAAAGAGCTCTGTAGGGTTGGTTTGTTTTTTCTCTTTGGTTGAACTTGAGTCCTTATGTTCATTGCCAGACCAAAGAGTGAATAGGTACCCAAATAGTTTACACAGAATTTGAGTCCTTAGACTCCTGTGCCTATGTTAACAGTTTTCAGATGTCTGCTGTGGGGTGGTTTATTTAGAGTAATAATGAGAAAATGAAAAAGCAGTGAATAAACAGCCCAACTATCAGGTCAGTGTACAGTGTTCCTGAGTAGTTATGGTAAATGTCACTTTTCATCATGGTTACACTGACTATATAGGCTGCTCCTGGAGATTCCCACATCAATTTATGATGTTAAGCAATTTGCAGAGGCAAGTTTTAATGTATGTCTAGTATAATTAGTCTTGTTCTGCAGGAAACCTACAGTCCTTCATGGTTTGCCTTATTTCTTTATCTGTGTTGTTCCTGCTTCTGTTATTTACTATTAATGGTCACCTTTCTCATTTCCTTCATTTATTATCTTCAATATTTTCAAGGAAAAAGATGGCTCTCCTGCCTAAAGTATTATGTAACTGTAAAACGATAGTGAACATAACGTGTATGAAAGACACTGAATTGTATAGGTACATCTTACTGTGGAAAATCTATTCTTGGAACTATCATGATGTGACTAAATGTGAAACAAAGACATGCCTTCAGATGGTTGAGACTGTGAAAATTGAATGCCATGTTTAGGTGGAATGAAGGCTCATCAAAGAGTAATTTACAGCCCAATTCTAGGATACCACTACAAACTGACAAGTTTTGAAAGATTTCAGATATTCATATATGAGGAGAGACAGTAGGGATGAAGCTTAAGAATTTTTTGTTTGTTTTAGCTCATGTTAAATACTTCAGTCTGTTTATGGTTTGATACCTGATTTGTTGCTAGTATATTTCCAAAGCCATGGAAACTTGTGGTGGGTTTGTTTTCAGTTTTGTTTTGGGTTTTTGTTCTTTTGTCCAATGCTTGCTTTGTCATTTTAGAGGACATTGGACTACTCGGTGATCAAAGCTTTAAGCTACAGAAGAAGCAAAATGCCAAAGAATAATATCCATTTTTCTGAAAATTGGACATTCACATAAAAGCTTGGAGTAGAATACTGTGTGTGGAAAAAATTACTCTCAAGAAATACTTCTCCACTATCAATGTTGCTATTTATATTTTATTCAGAGCTATACATACCTAGAATGGATTTTTAAATGCATTGTTTAATGAGATCTCCAAATTGACTGTATGATAAGTAATTACTATTCTAACTTCTGTTTAAACAAAAAAAATCACTGACTAGAAATTTGGGGCTTATTTTATAGTCATTTGCATTAATTAAAAAAAGGAATTTGTTTGCTGTCATTGTTCTAAAGCAAATCATTGAATTGAAGCCCTTGAATCCAGTTTGCTAAATTATTATCAATCTTTTAGCAGATAGAGCTTTTTCCAGTGGCTATAGAGGACATCTTGTACATTTTAGTATAGAGATCTCAATGATTTTCTTATAACATGGAATTAAAAGAATTATGAACTGTATTAAGGAATAGGAAAGGAAAATTGAATTAAGATCCCAGGTGCTGAGAGCTCCTAGTTCTAAAATTTTGATGACCTGGTGATCAGAAATTACTGTTCTTTCATTACAAAGAATTTGTTGTTTAGTCACCTTTCAGTGTGAGAAGTTTTGATATACTTTTCTTCAATCTGTGTAGTGTAACATTTTTATTCAGACTCTAAGAAATGACTTCAAAGTGCTGCTGCATTTTTGTATTTAAGATTAATTCAAGTGCCTATCTGAATTGGCTTGGTACAGAACCTGAGTGAAAGAAATTGATTCCTAGTAATTGCAGTTCATTGTTTGCTAATGTAATGTATTTATTCAGGATTTTAATATATTACCTTGCTTAAATTTATGCATAGGGTATGCTCTTAGTAAAAGAAAACTGTTTATAATGTGGAAGTTTTAATAGTCATAAACTGGTAAGTTGTAGTGACATTCTGTCCTGATTTGAAGAATGCTGGAAGCAGTACAAATGAAAAAAACTCTGTGGCTGAATTGATGTATGTACAACATGTACTTGCACTTAGCTGCTCATTTCTTCTGAACAATAGTCTTTCCTTGTTGATTGAGCAGCAGCAATTTATTAGCTTTAAACTAAAACTGATACTTCAAAAGCATGCCACTTTAATATGATTTTCATACCAGCAGTTAAATGAAAAGGGAGTGAGAATTTTAATTGCTTATATCA
>VYZW01027873.1:4819-21267 GCA_013401315.1 Balaeniceps rex | reverse complement strand
TTCCTTGTTGATTGAGCAGCAGCAATTTATTAGCTTTAAACTAAAACTGATACTTCAAAAGCATGCCACTTTAATATGATTTTCATACCAGCAGTTAAATGAAAATGGAGTGAGAATTTTAATTGCTTATATCAAAACTTGCACTCTGGAAACAGTTTGCCTTGGAAATGATAAGCTGAAACAAGTGCAGTAGATGAGAAGCCAATCTCTGCGGTAGCTAACAGTTCTCAGCTGAGCCCTAAGTTATTGGTAGGGTCATGAAATTTAAGTTAAAGCCTAACAGTTCTCAGTTGAGCCCTAAGTTATTGGTAGAGTCATGAAATTTAACTTAAAGCCTTTTTATATTTGCTGTGTGTGCATTATAGTTGTTTTTCCAGATTCTTTGAAGTTGAAAGCCCACATAGAAATGTATTTTGTCAAACTGTGTTTTTATAGTTGATGTATAAAGCTTGATGTGCAAAAGTATGTTACTGAATGCATAGAGAGGAATAGAAATGCATGTTTGGTGCCTTCTCACAATGTGGTGCTTGACAGTGTTTATTTACTTTGACATCCTTTTTGGGGCAGGGAAGACATGCTACAATGTTTATTAGGCTGCAGGTTGTTTTAGTACAGGTAGATGTGACTTCTGCCTCTGTATCAATAACTGTTCGTTATATGTATTATTGCAGTATGCGTTTGGTATAATCAAACTGGTCATTCAAAACCTTGATCTTTTTGGTTTGCTTTAAGGGGCTGAATGTGGAATAAATGCAGAAGTAGAAAAACAACTTGAAATGGGAAAGAAGTTATTGGCTGCCGGACAGCTAGCAGATGCTTTGTCTCACTTTCATGCGGCTATAGGTATGTATCTTGGGAAAGTGACTCTTGCACTGAAATACCTTTGGGAGAGGGTTTTCGTTTTCCAACTGTTTGCTTCATTAAGTATCCTGCTTTCTTGCAAATTGCATTCCATAGGTCACAGAAGTTGAGGCACCTTCATGGAGCAGTTTGGACAGGAGCCAACAGAGATGCAGTAGAATATTTATGCATTGGTTTTGATAAAAGAAACTGTTAAATTCACTACATGATACGTGAACACTAAGTCATTGCTGTTCTGTAAGCTAGCTGTATGGAAACAATTATAATTGGCTGTGGTGTCGTCGTATCATTTGATGAGGTATTCTCTGTATCTAATCCCATCAAGATTAGGTTTTATGTTTATGAAGTTTTTTGAAGTATGTCTTTGAAAGGTTGAGTTTGTCCGTGCTTTCTTCTCTCCAGTGCTGTAAAAAATTCAACATTTAAAATAGTATCTTTTTTTTTTTAAAATTAAATTAAATCTTTAAGTGGGTGATACCTCAGTGAAACTGATGCTACAAGTTTGAGATACTGAAGTGGTAGTGAAAGGTGTATTAACTGTCCCTCTCTTACACTCAACTAGTGAGTGAGTTCTTGGCTTGGTGACCTGCATTTTCAACAAACTATGGAGTTAAATGTTTGCTTCTATGAATTTTAAAACAACTTTGCTGGTTAATATGCTTGAGTTGAAGCGTAGAGACAGACAGCACCAGTAAAGAGCAGTGTCCATTACCACTACAATTTCTCAGTTGCATGGGGTTTTTTATTTTTTTAAGTTGTTGGACTTTGCTGTAATGTGTGGAAGTGCATCATTTTCTTTGTGAGAAGAATAATACCATGGTGTTACACAGTAATGAGTCATACTATTAAGACTTTTCTATTTATGCCTTGGTGTAATAGTGATATGTAAATGAAATATCTGCTGATTCTGAGCTATTAATATTTTCTACGAGTTCTCCAAGATCAACTTCCCTTATATAAAGGGAGTGGAGGGGGTAACTTCCTCTCTTTCTGTGCTAAGGAAGCTCCTCATTCCACCAAGAGGCGGTCTATTAACTCCTTTTGCCTTGTGTGTCGCTGCCAAAGCATTTCTGTGGGATCTGAGCAGAGTTAGTGTTACAGTGTGGTTTATTCCTTTATTATTGGTTGGCAAGCTTTAACTTGGATTGGTGAAAAGTCCAGTTCAGTCTGTGGCCATGCAAAGGCAGCAGCGGTGTGAGGTGCCTGCATGGGGTGAAACACTCTGCTTTGCCAGCAGTGCTCGAGCAGCTTGGTAGAACTATGGTGTGATCACCTGTGTTGTGACCTTGACGGGATTCTTAGATGTTGATTTGAGCCTGATTGCCTAAACTTTCATCAGACTTCTCTTTCTTATTTGTATTTTGCCTTTTTGAAAAGATTTTAAGCACGATTTGCCTGCTGTGTTTGTAGAGGAGGGGAGAAGAAATTTCTCTAATCTTTTTTTGCCTCTACTGTATCATTGTAGACTGAGGTTTTCTTTCTTGCAAACATCTAAAATAAAAGAAAGCTACTGTCCATTTTCTCTCTTCAGTTAAATTTTCAACTCTTTCTTCAATCCCGTCAAGTTGATGGCTTATGCCTTTTCTCTGGGTAAATGTCAATTGCTGTTCATTACTGTTACTGGGGAACTGAGGCAAAACCGTATTCTGACTGTCAGAAAGATCATCATCTGGTGCAAGAGCATGCTTTCCGGGTTAGCTCTTTCCTGATTAATAAAGTTCCTTAATTTCAGCTATTGATTTGGGCCTACTCTACACATTTAGTTGTATGCAGTAGGACTTAATACTTCCTTTTTTTTAAAGGCAGTAACATTTGACTTCACTTGATGTCCATAATGCTAGCATACAAGCATGGGAGTTGTTATTAAATTTCAGTGCTGGATGTTAGCATTTCCACAGCCAAGACATTGTAGAGGAAGAGTGCAGATACCTTTTCCAGTGAGAACTGAAACTACTGTTTTGGTAATGGAGGTGGCCAGCTACAAAGTTTGGTTACCGACCATAAGATTTTTTGGTAATGCTATTTGTTCCATTTATTTTAAAGTTCACCTTTAACCTCAGACGAGGTGAGGAAGAGAAATACTTGTTTTGTTCCTCAGATACGGATGTTCTTGTCTATAAATTCTGGATTTGATGTGTTTGGGTTTTTGTTGGTTCCCCCCCCCCAAAGCACAGTAAAATGTTTACTGTCCACTGCATATGGTGTTTTGGGTGGTCTAAGTTACCTTTCCTTGAGAGCCCACAGTAACTGTCATCAGTTTCTTTGAAATACTGCATAGAGAAGAATATTAAGAAAATTCTTCTTGATTTCAGAAACTGATGTTTGTCTCTTGTAATGGTGTACGTATATGTGCTAGCCTAGAGAGTGTTAAAATTGCTGGATCTTGGAAGTTTGACCGGCAGACAACATGGAATGTGTGGGCCTTAAAGTTAGCCTTTGGGTTTTGATAACGTACATGAGTGTGCTGTTGAGAGGGGGTGTTGGTGCCCACTTGAATGTTAAAGACAGAAGTTGCTGCTATTTCAGTGGATGGTGTAAAGGGTTTATGTGTCTGTGATGACATTGGACTAACATGGGTCATTTTGGGATTATTTGCTTGCATCCTGTATGATGGACAAGGACTGGGATGGAGAATGATGAATTAACGTGCTTTCAAATGTAGGCCTGCAGTTGGAGATAAAGGGCTGGTATGTAGTGGCTGTTTTCCTGTACAAAGCTGAAAAACATGTACATATTTCAACTTCAGTACTCTTAATTATTTGGCATTTACTGTGTTTCTGTAATCTTTATTGTTAAATAATCAAACTGCATAGAAAATATTGCTTGGATAATGTTACAAATGTTATGTTTTATTGATAAATACCATTTTTTCCAGTGGCTTAAAACTCAGGTAATATATTTTTAGTCATTACAGTTTCACTGTACCTAAAGTTTCAGTTGCTTTGAGATAGTATTCTGATTACTGTTCGTTCACTTGCAGAGGGAGACTCTGATAACTACATTGCTTATTACAGAAGAGCCACAGTGTACTTAGCCATGGGCAAATCTAAAGCAGCAATTCGTGATTTAAGTAAAGTGGTTGAATTAAAGCAGGATTTCACATCAGTAAGTATTACTGGAATTGAAAATTGTTCAAGCGTAAAAAAAACTGGTTTGAAGAAGGCTGTTTTCAGATTTTACTAAACAGAAATAGAAAATACATTATCACTCAGAAGGCTTTAAATAGGATAAAATAATAGCAATGGTGTATGTGCTTGAATTTGCAACTATGCTGAGTACAGTCTAGCCAGTTATTCTAACAACTAATAGTAGTTTTATTAAGTTTGTGTTCCTCATGGGTTTGTGCTAAACACTTTCCTTCTCTCACTTCTCTCTGTCACCAAGGCTATGCCCTCTGAGGACGAGGTGTGGGAAGAGAGCGCACAGATGCCTCTGTTTTTCTTCTGTCTTAATCGGCATTTGATTTGAGGCATCTCTTCTCCACAGGAACTGTCCTAATCTCACTGCCTTCCTGTGGGATTGTTGCAAGTTATGATTTACATACCCCTTGCTCACTTCTGCTTACCTTATGTGGAGACTGCCTCATTAGTTGGAGACTGATGCTGGAGTCCTCTCCATCTGATTCTTATCTCCCTTTTCCATGGGCAGTGGCGTGTCCTGTATAGCTTACAATGAAGGAGCAAACATTAAATTCCTTGTTGTATGAAAATATTCTTATCATAAATCAAACTCTTCTAAATCATTAACTTGTATTTTTACATAGCTTTTATTATTCTGAAAGTTTAGTGAAAGAATTAAATGTGGGGATTGTTGATTATTTACTATTTCTGTTAATTTCTTAAAATCTGTAAGCAGTTCTAATCGAGAAAGTTCTGTAAGGTAAACATTCACTTTGTTTTATGCAACTCTTCAAATGAGTTCTTTCCATGAGTTGCAGCTGCTCGTAGGAACTGTGGCTGCTTTTTGTCCCTCAGTTCTGGTGCAGAGTGATCCTTTACCATCAAAAAGGCCTCATAAGAATATTGTGAAATTGAGAAGACAAAGAATGGGTGTTGTGATCTCTGTTTCAGCTTGTTAGCTGTCATAAAATGAAAGGGTTTTTTTGCTGCTAAAGGAAACTGAAGCTTATTTTCATACTTTGCTGAATTCCAATTTGTAAATCAAAAGAAATTATCTTGTGTTTCATTTCAGGCAAGATTACAGAGAGGACACTTACTGCTCAAGCAAGGAAGATTTGATGAAGCAGAAGATGACTTTAAAAATGTGGTAAGTTGGAGGCCTAAGTTGAACTACATCACTACTTTTAAGGTTGGTTTCTGACCCAAGGTCTCTTCTCAACTCTGATTCTCTAGAGCATATGTGTATGTATACCTGAGTTTGTCTTTCCTGTTCTTTAAAGATATTGTAGCTAAGCTATGTTGTATGAATAAATGACTGATAAAGTTGCAGTGCAGTGATGAAGATGAAATCAGAAGGTGTTCCATGGAGTCGCACAGCACTTTGAAAAGTCTCTTTTTTTGGTGTGCCTGGTACTTCATGATCTTTGCTTGATGACACCTGTAGTAGGGAGCAATCTTCATTCAGAAAGAAAGGATAAATGACATGGGACTCAAAGTATGTAATTGAACCCTGCTTTACATCACTATATTCAGGTCACTCTGGGAAATCACTAGGGGCCTCATGACTCAACCTTTGAAGGTTCCTATGTCTTTTCACTGATTGCAGAAGGATCCTGGGCTCTTAATTTAATCACTGGGCTGTTAATGAATTTCAGTGGCATGCATCTGGATGTCTTCTCATCTGCAGAGTTCTCCATCTTTCATGAATGTGTTGACAGTACTTTCTCTCTGTGATCAGGAAGTGCCCAGAGTTTCCATACAAACACAGCTGGATATTACCCACCTAAAACTCACTTGGGTGGTTTTTTTCTTTCAATGGGTATTTTGTGCATTTCGGCCTTATGCTGCAAAAATAAACTGATCTAACCCTAGAACAAAATTCCTCAGAGAATATCTGAAACTCGATTCCCTCTCTGTTGCACAAAATTTCTGTAAGCATGAGAATAAGTAAGACTCATTATTATTCTTGCTTACTCTTCAGGAGTTGCTAGTTTGAACAGCTTGCATGTCCCTTATGCCAAAATAAATAGGATTTGCAAGTGGGGAGAAAGCAGTTCTGCATTGCAGATTACAGATGTTTAATGGAAATCTTACTGGTGAGCATGTACAACAAAAACACAACAGTTAATACTGTACGCTCTGCAGAGCAGTTGGAAGGAATGGCTCTTGCAGGTATAAATGCACCGGGCAGTCTTTGTGTTTTTAGCAAAGCTGCAGTGGCTTATACTGAAATTCATGTAGCAGTGGCTCCTCTGGCTGCTGCTGCTTCCTCAGAAAGTTTCTTAGGAGTGTGTGGTCTGCAGTTGCATGTCTGATTGCAGTGCAGTCCTGCTGTTTGCAAATGCGGGATAATGTCATAGAATCATAGAATAGTTTGGGTTGGAAAGGACCTTTAAAGGTCATCTAGTCCAACCCCCCTACAATGAGCAGGGACATCTTCAACTACAGCAGGTTGTTCAGAGCCCCATCCAAGCTGACCTTGAATGTTTCCAGGGATGGGGCATCTACCACCTCTCTGGGCAACCTGTTCCAGTGTTTCACCATCCTCATTGTGAAAAATTTTTTCCTTATATCTAGCCTAAATCTCCCCTCCTTTAGTTTAAAACCATTACCCCTTGTCCTATTGCAACAGGCCCTGCTAAAAAGTCTGTCCCCATCTTTCTTACAAGCCCCCCTTTTAAGTACTGAAATGCTGCAATAAGGTCTCCTTGGAGCCTTCTCTTCTCCAGGCTGAATAGCCCCAACTCTCTCAGCCTGTCCTCGTAGGAGAGGTGCTCCAGCCCTCGGATCATTTTTGTGGCCCTCTTCTGGACTCGCTCCAACAGGTCCATGTCCTTCTTGTGCTGAGGGCTCCAGAGCTGGACGCAGTACTCCAGGTGGGGTCTCAGCAGAGCAGAGTAGAGGGGCAGAATCACCTCCCTCGACCTGCTGGCCATGCTTCTTTTGATGCAGCCCAGGATACGGTTGGCCTTCTGGGCTGCAAGCGTACGTTGTTGGCTCATGTCCAGCTTTTCATCCACCAGTACCCCCAAGTCCTTCTCAGCATGGCTGCTCTCAATCCCCTCATCCCTCAGCCTATATTGATAGCAGGGGTTGCCCTGACCCAGGTGCAGAACCTTGCACTTGGCCTTGTTGAACCTCATGAGGTTCACATGGGCCCACTTCTTGAGCTTGTCCAGGTCCCTCTGTATGGCGGCATGTCAACTGCACCACTCAGCTTGGTGTCATCTGCAAACTTGCTGAGGTTGCCCTCGATCCCACTGTCTATGTCATTGATGAAGATATTAAACGGTACTGGTCCCAATATGGACCCCCAAGGGACACCACTTGTCACAGATCTCCATCTGGACATTGAGCCATTGACCACTACCCTCTGGATGCAACCATCCAACCAGTTCCTTATCCACTGAACAGTGCACCCATCAAATCTGTATCTCTCCAATTTAGAGAGAAGGATGTTGTGGGGGACCGTGTCAAAGGCTTTTTGGAAGTCCAGAGAGATGACATCCATTGCTTTTTCCTTGTCCGCTGATGCAGTCACTCCATCATAGAAGGCCACCAGATTAGTCAGGCAGGACTTGCCCTTGGTGAAGCCATGCTGGCTGTCTCGAATCACCTCCCTGTCCTCTATGTGCTTTAGCATAGCTTCTAGAAGGATCTGTTCCATGATCTTCCCAGGCACATAGGTGAGGCTGACAGGTTGGTAATTCCCAGGGTCGGTCCTACTTTCTACCCTTTTTAAAAATGGGTGCAATGTTTCCCTCTTCCCAGTCACCAGGGACTTGCCTGACTGCCATGACTTTTCAAATATCATGGAGAGTGGCTTGGCAACTACATCAGCCAACTCCCTCAGGACTCTGGGATGCATCTCATCAGGTCCCATAGACTTATGTATGTTCAGGTTCCTCAGGTGGTCATGAACCTGATCTTCTCTTACAGTGGGAGGGACTTTGCTTCCCCAGTCCCTGTCTTGTGGTCCATGGCCTCGAGAGGTGTGGGAAGAGAGGTTGCCAGTGAAGTCTGAGGCAAAGAAGTTGTTGAGTACCTTAGCCTTCTCCGTGTCCGTTGTTACCAGTTTGCCAGTCTTGCTCATTGGAGGGGTACGCTTTCTTTGACCTTCCTTTTCTGGCTGATATACCTGTAGAGGCCCTTCTTATTACTCCTTGCATCCCTTGCCAAGTTCAGCTCTAGCTGCACCTTGGCCTTCCTGACCCCATCCCTACACAACCGGGCAGTGTCCCTGTACTCTTCCCAGGATACCTGTCCCTGGTTCCACTGCCTGTGCATTTCCTTCTTGCCCCTTAGTTTCACCAGCAGGTCTTGACTCATCCATGCTGGTCCCTTGCCTTCCTTTTCTGATTTCTTACACCTGGGCATCGAGAGCTGTTGCGCTTTATGGAAAGCATCCTTAAAGATCTGCCAGCTCTGTTCTGCTCCCTTGTCCCTGAGGCCAGTTTCCCAGGAGGTCCTTCTGATTAACTCCTTGAAGAGCTGGAAGGTTGCTTTCCTAAAATTCAGGTTCCTGACTTTACTCTTTGCCTGACCCATATCTCTCAGGACCATGAACTCCACCGGTGCATGATCACTGCAGCCCAGGCTGCCTCCAGTCTTGATGTCATTGATGAGCTCACTTGCATTGGTGACCAACAGGTCCAGTATCGCACCCCCTCTGGTAGCGCTGTCTATTACCTGGCTTGAGAAGTTATCCTCAATGCATTCCAGGAGTCTCTTGGATTGCCTACAGCTTGCCATGCTACTTTTCCGGCAGATGTCAGGGTGGTTGAAGTCCCCCCGCAGGACAAGGGCCTGCGAGCATGATGCCTCCTGTAGCTGGAGTAAGAAGGCTGCATCAATAGGGTCCCCTTGATCCGGTGGCATGTAGTAGACACCAATCACAAGGTTCCCTTTGTTGCCTTAGTATCTAATTCTTGCCCATAAGCTTTCAACCTGCTCATGGCTATTCTTCAGAGACAGCTCTTCACACTCTATGCATTTTTTAATGTAGAAGGCAATGCCTCCACCCCTCCTTCCTTGTCCATCCCTTCTGAACAGCCTGTAGCCATCGACAGCTGCACTCCAGTCATGGGATTCGTCCCACCAAGTTTCAGTAGTGGCAACTAGGTCATAGCTTTCTAGCAACACAGTGGTTTCCAGCTCCTCCTGTTTGTTTCCCATGCTGCATGCATTGGTGTAGAGGCATTTCAGCTGGGCTGTTGGCTGTGTCACTTTCTTGGAGGAACACACCTTAATTCCTTTGAGGTATTTGTTGGCTCCTAATTACCTCAGGAGCCCCTAGCTCACCTCTATAAGACTTCAAGTGTGCTGCAGTGTAGCCAGCATGTCTCAGAGCACCAGGCTGAGGGCCCTTGCTAGCTCCCTGTCCCTCTAAACTTGGCATGTCATCCCACAGCTTGTCACAGGCAAGCCTGATATTGTCCCCTGCCCCCTTTAAGTTTAGTTTAAAGCTCTGTCAATGAGCCCCACTAGCTTGTGAGCGAAGACCCTCTTCCGCCTTTGAGAAACGTGAATCCCATCTGATGCCAGCAAGCCTGGTGCCATGTAGGCCATCCCATTATCAAAAAAACCAAAATTGTGGCAGTGACACCAGCCACGGAGCCATGTATTAATAGACTGGGCCTGTCTGTTTCTTCCAGTGTTGCTGCCTGCAACTGGAGGGAGAGAGGAAAAAATAACCCGTGCTCCAGATTCCCTTACCAACCGTCCCAAGGCCCTGAAGTCTCTTTTGATCGCACTTGGACTATGTGTTGCGGCTTCATTGCCACCCACATGGAAGAGCGGCAATGGGTAATAGTCAGAGGCCTGTACCAGGCTAGGAAGTTTCCTAGTGATGTCCTTAACCTGGGCCCCAGGGAGGCAGCAGGCTTCCCTAAGAGGGGGGGTGTTTCCGGTATATTGGACCCTCTCTTCCCCTCAGAAGGGAGTCACCTACAACTACAACCTGTCTTTTTTTGCTTATGGAGGCGGTTGTGGCATGGGGGGGTAGGCCTTTCTGACCCTGGCAACACTGCTGGTATAGATGGACCATCATCCATTGACTGGCCTTCCACATCCAGAGCCTCATACCTATTGTACAGAGGCACCTAGGAAGGTGAGGTGGGTAAGGAAGGGGTTCGCCTGCCATGCTGAGCGTGGACGTGCCTCCATTCACTCCTTTCCTTTAAGCTACTGCCTTCAGCCTGGCAGGGGGAGGATACAGGATCCCCTTGATCTTGGCCTTTTTCTGGTGGCTGTTCCTGTTTCTGTCTCAGGGAGGGCAGAGCATGGTTCCACCAGTCTCTCTCTTTCTCAGACTCCCTGATGCTCCTCAACCTTTCTACTTCCTCTTGTAGCTGTGCCACCAGGCTAGGCAGATCATCCACCTGGTCACACCTCACACAGCTGTTCTCACTACTGCCATGTGTTACTAGTGAAAGGCTATGCACTCCCTGCAGCCTGAGACCTGGGTGGCTGCATGTTTTCGTGGGAGCTCTGTCTGGGTTTTCACATCCATTTTGGTGAGTGCAGAGGATATGGCTTTCCCCTGGGTGGATACCAAAGCTAAGCTGCTTCTGAGAGGGTCATGACCACCAATTGAACTCATCTCTTGAGCTGGTAGGGTGACTACACCTTTCCTGCACGCCCTGCCACGCAAACTGCCGTGCCGTGCCCTGGCTGACGCACCACGCTCTGCTTGCCCACTCTGTTCGCAGTGCTCCTGGTCACTAGTGCTCCCAAGGCTGCTTTTTATTGACACGGGGGTGGTCACTCAGCTCTGACTAGCTGAGGACATAGTTGCTGCAATAGCAATTATGTGATGTCAGTGTTGATGCTGAATTTCTATATACATCTCTTTGCAGTTACTGTTTCATGGAGTATTGCTTCATACTGCATATGGAAATGCTTCTCCAGTCAACTGTCAAGTAGCTTGCCTTTTTTTCCAAACCAGCTGCAAAAATTTAGATTGCTGCCTTTGGTCAGTCAGCCAGTTTCAGTCTTCAGTCAAGTTTTAAATCTGAAGTAGAGAGTGTCTTCTCAGAAGCTGACTTATGAAGATACCATATTGGTCCTAAATCTTGCTTCCAGTGTCCTTGGTTCTGTGAACAATATTGCCTATGTACTTAAAGAATATGGCAAGCAGTCTCTTTTGAAGAGTGCAATTTTCAGTTAAGTACAGTATATTCAAGCAAAATAAGCCAATGTTAAAGTAATTCTTTGTAATAGGTTATTTTATTGGGGTAGGGGATTAAGTTATCCTACACACTGTGACTCTTAAGTAGAATACATATATATTTGAGAGATTTCCCTTGTTTTCTTCTGAATCTTTCAGATAGTCAGTCTGATTATTCTACCAGTTCTCTGTGTGTCTAAAATACCTAGTTTACTCTGACAGTATGTTTGCATCTAAGTATGAAATTGCATTTAATCTCAAGATGAGAGGAAGTCAGAGTTACAATACTGTGAAATGTATTAACATTTTGTGTTTCTTTGGGGTTTTTGTGCATTTGAGAGGAGGGGAGAGAAGGAGGAAGGCTGTTAGGCATTGAATATCTTTCCAAATGATTTCAAGACTTTTACATCCAGACTCTATCTTTGCTACCAAAAGCGACAGGGGAAAGGTAAATAGTAGCCACTAGGAAGCTTTGACTCATATTGTAAGTCAGTTGTCAAGAAGCCAGAAGGAATAAGTTGTACCTTGAAATGAAAGTTCCATCTACTACTGGGGCAGATATAGCCCAAAGAAATACCAGTGGGATCTCAGTAGCTTTTTAGGCTAGAATTTAGTTGTGGACTTGGATACCTAAAATTGCGTGGTTTACGTATGAACAGAGTATGTGATCTATGATTCTGCTCTTTACGTGAGTAAATGTGGGTCAGGATATGAACAGCCCTCTAGCCTCTCACTTTGTTGGCTTGATATCAGCTGACTAGAATGCTCTCATTCTGGGTAAGCCTGTAGCACATCAGCAAACTTTGGTGTCCAAATCTGGACCTAAACTGGAGAAAAACTTTGGCCATCCTGTGTTAGTAGTGCATAGGTTCTAAATCTGCAGTCACTGTAAGTCAGTAGGCGTGCAGCAACCTGGTCGTATGTTTGAGTCTGCAGAAGCTGTGTATCATGGAAAAATGGGGTGGAAATACTGTATTTAAAAAACAAACCGAATCTCCACCCCATCCATCCCTCGTCACTGAAAGGGAAGTCCCACCCCATCCATCCCTCGTCACTGAAATGGAAGTCTTAATTCGAATTAAGAAAAATAATCCACTCTCTTTAATGTGTAGGGTTTCAGGGCATTATCTAGAATAGGTGGTCCTGAGGATGTCATATGCTTACAGAAGTTAATTGCAGGAGGTTAAATATGAGAGTTTTTACCTTCAGTGTTAAGTTTTTTCCTGAGGAAATAGTTGTGTAGATGAGATGGGCTTTCTCTGGTAAAGCCAGCCTTCTTTGAAGTAGATTGTATGCCCTTGAATGATAGTAGATGTGTTATCTCTTGTGTGATTTGCTTGTGTGATTGTTTGTTTGGGTCAGGTGTTGACTTCAAGGGAGTAGATCAGGTTTTAAAATATTCCCCACTTTTGAGTTGGAGAAACCAGGTCAGGGTGTGGAAACTAAGGAGAGTAATTTTACTCGGACTAGTCAAAGACAGACATGTAGGAGTGAGATGGTTTGTAATTTGCTGTATGACACTTGCATTAAGAGTCAGTGTCACCAGTGTTGCTTTCTGTGCCTACCAGAACTGCAAGGTGACTGATGTAATGAACTGTCTGAAAAAATCTGTTTTCTCCTAGCATATTCCAGAAATCTGTCGAATCCCAGTGGAGACTCTGAAAAGCTTTTTTTTTCTTCCCATCTCTCCTCCACTCTCTCTTGGAGTCATGCTCCTTGAAAGGGATCTCAGCAGTGTAGGAGATGCAGTCATTTTTGATGAGGGAAAGAGTAAGAAAAATTCAGCCCATCTAAACGGAGGGGAGGTTGACAGGTAAACTTTCCCATCTTGTAACAGCAGCTGTTCTGTGTAGAGCTTAAAAGAATCATTGAAACTATTCTTTACATATAATAGTAAAATTAAATATAATTAAGTATACACTAAAATCTTTTAGTGTATACTTGTGGAAAGAAAAGAAAAATTCATACCCTTAAATTCTTTCTACGCAGTTTTATAGTATGTGAGAAAAGTTTCACGAGCACCCTAAACCTCTTTAAAGTTAAATGACTGCTAAGCAGAGCAGTTTCTCTCTTTGGATGTTTCTGTCCCCTCTGGCATACCAGTACTGGCTGTCTTGCAAGGCAGTGTCAGTATGAGAACAGGCAGTGGGAATGCCTGACTGGAAAGGATGGGAATACTCCCTTCAGGAGCAGAGTCTCTTGAGATCCCAGCCTTCATGCCTTATTTTTAGATTGCTCCCTCCCTGTACTTCGCTGTTGGTTGAAAGGTGTGACTTAGACTTATGCCTTGACATGTTAAGCAATACTACATTTCTAGAAACCTCTCCTTTTGGCCAACAGATGCACCAAGCTAATGAAGTTCCTTACATTGACCAGGTTTGTTTGGTTTTTTTCTGTCTAGCGATACAGAATCACAACTCATTAATCTTTAGAAGTTCTTTAGCTTTTTCCTTTGCGACTCAGCTACCAGTTTGGAAATTTAGGACCTAGAGGGTAATAAAACTTTCAACAGGTGTCAGCAGAAGGGTCTGATTCTTGTGTTCAGAATGCCCAGGATGGAATGGGGATTAAGCAGAAGTCCTTAGGTGACTTTAGACATTGCTCACAGTATATGATTAGTATTTATTTCTCTGCTCCAACTTTGGTTGAGTGTTCATATGCTTTATATCAAGTTCCTTCTGTTTCGGTTAGTAGTTTCTGAATAATAGAAGTCAACAGGACAGATCTATGAGCACATCAACATTCATGTCTAAGGCCTCAACCTGTGAAAATCCTGGAATATTTATTTTATCTTTAAGTATGTGATTTTTAGTGAAAAGAAAAGGAATATTGGTATACTTTGGTTGATGGGAGGCCTTTTGAAAAGGTGACAAAAGCGATGCAAGTCCTGGCAGCCCTTTGTATATGCCTTGTAATATTGTCTGTGGCCCTGCTTGTGTCCTAGAGAAAATGACAAGCGTTTGAGTTGTTGAATTCTGTAGAAGGCACAAAAATAGAACAGAACTTCTGCCTAGTCTATTGGAAAGTGTAGAAAAGACCAAGTTGTCAAGTTTCTTTTAAATTCTCTTCATTTTATTTTTTAGACTGACTGTAATGTTCACAGTTGCAGTTTGTTGTAATAAATACTGTAAATTGAGGTGTCCCAAATATGCAATTCTGTCTCTCTTGGAAGCATAAACACTTAAAAGCTGGAAACTGGAGGTGCTGCTCCCAGCTCCACTAGATGTCAGCCAAGACCAAGTGACTAGCAGTGTACATCTGCAAATTCTTGTTTTCTAATCTGGAGAATCCCTCAGCTGTTGCACAATACACAGGACAATAGTTTCCCATGGTTGGTTGGTATGTGTAATAATACTATGTTGGATGTAGGTGGAGGAGACCGTCTTATGGTGCTGTAAGATAACCTGATTTGAGTAAGTTGCTAGGCAAGCTTGGGTTGCGTATTTGAAGCTCTCTTAACCAGATAAAAATAACATTAGATTGTTTCCAAATACATTCCTCTGTGGTACTGTGATCATCTGTAGCTTCCTGGGTAAAGAATAAAAGATATTTCAGTATTTCCTTGCTTTTTTCCATCTGTCTAAAGTCATAGTTGTGTTATCTAATGTATTGCTCTGCCAATGCAGAGCTTTCCTTTTGTGCACTGTTCTTGAGTGCATGGATGTCTTGATCTTAGATAACACAAACCATGGAGGTTCCTTCATTTCCCCTCAATGTCTTTCACAAGCCTAATCAATTTCTTTTCATTGTCTGTGTATTTACCAGTGTGAAAAACAAGAAAATAAAACAGTGTTAGAATGTAGATGTATGCCTATGTTAGTGGCACTGGACCACTGTAAGCAAGGTATAGAAACAGTGTGTCTATAATATTTTGGGTTTTTTAACAGTGGGCTTTTTTTAAACAACAGTATGTAAGAGTTTTTCAAGTCGATAGTGTTTTTGTATAATACATACTAAGATACTCAAATGCTACAGGTGAATTGCCTGTATCTCTTTAGTCTGTACTCTTTGAGAATATGGATTTTGAGTTGTTGGATTTTTTTCCTCAAGGTGGCTGTAACTGTTCTTCATTAGGACTCCTGTACTAAATGCCCAACCTTTTCCTCTATGGGCCATTGCAAAGGAAGATGTAGGACTATGTAGCTGGAAAGCAGGATGGGGTCGTGGTAAGCCATTGAATTAGCTTAGCCATGCTTTTGTAACTCTACGCTATACTTCTGAAAAAAAAATCATGAAGCGAAAAGTCCTTACTAAACTTAATAGGCAGGAGGCACTTGCTCCACATTCATGATTTCCAATTTTGTCTCCTGTAAGTGTTCTGTGTTTGGGGATCCTTTTTTTTTTTTTAGCATGTTAACAGATAACGTTGTAAAGCTTTGTTAAATAAAAAGCATATTGCTGTTTGAGAAAGCATAATTGTAAGATACATGTAGGTGCAACACATTGAAATATTAACTAATTCAGACTGGCACATGGTATCTTCAGGATGGCAGCATCCAACACAAAATGCAAATGGATCCTGCGTAGTTTAACATTGGTCTCGCTTCAGTGTTTTGTCACTGCTGATATACCAGTTTGGCTGTATCAATGGCCCCTTATTAACAATATTTTTCTGAAGTAGTGCTGCATTGTATTTTTCATGTAGCCTTATGTGCGGCTGGTGTAACTTCTGTGTATGGTTAGAAAGGTCATGTTGGCAGACTTGTGAAATACAATGACACGTGGGACGTTTGGAGGGGGGATTATATTGCTTCTTGAAAACCAGCATGAATTGTTTAGCTTCTTAAAATGCTTTTTCCATCAGAAAACTTTTAAATACTTGATGTTTGACTGCAGATGCAAGGTAGCCATTCCAAGGCTGCCTACTTTGAATAGAAATGATCTGAGCACTTTCTAGATTCCAAAAACATGCTGGGTTTCATGAAGTGAACTACTAATACCTTTTTCCCACTGGCCTGGGTGCAGCAAGGTAATGTTGCAAAACTTTGAGTCAAGTCCTTGAGATAAAGTTCTGGAAGAAGCCAGCTTCCTCACTGAGACTAATGGAGAGAAAGATAGATACCCATGCAAATGCTTTTAAAGCTTGACTTGATAAATTGAGTGGGGATGATGATTTTGTTCCCCCTTGTTGCTCACCTTGGGGGAGAAAGTGGGTTTTTGCTTACCTTAGGGTGTGTTTCTCCCCTGTACTGAGACTAGGCTATAAAATAAAGCAGCACCTATAGTACATCTGTGATAGAGAATTACTTAGAGTAATTCCTGTATACTGGCCTTTGCTTTCTGTAAAGGAATGAACTGCA
>VYZW01027871.1:37805-84257 GCA_013401315.1 Balaeniceps rex | reverse complement strand
TTTAATGGTGGGGGAGAGGAGCCCCATGTTCAAGGAAGCCCCCAAGATCTTTCACTGTGTCCCTGGGAGAGTGGGGAACAGAGCACATGTTTCCTTCTTACTTCACCTCCACTTAATCATGGCTATTTTAAAACAGTCGGGCACCTCCATGCTTCTAAAATCTAGCTAGCGGGGCAGGCCTATTCAGCCATAAGAGAATAGATGTACAGGACAGGGAGGATTAATATTCTTGGAGGTTTTCCTTAGTATGCAGGAAGCCAGCACAAAGGCACTAATAACCTCTTCAAGCAGAGTACATTTTCTCATGGGGATAATAGCTCAAGGATAGAAAGAGAGAGCTTTTATACTATAAAGGAACATTATCTTTCTTGTAGGAAAACTAACCATTTTGGCTCTTTAGTGCAGAACTAAGCTACCTCAATTTTACCTGTGCACTTGCACCTGTGTAAGGACAATTTTGAAATGTCAACAAAATACATTTTAAGAAGTCTATCTTATGCCTCCCTGTTCGCACTTAATTTGTTTCATCACATAGGGATAGGAATTAAAGGCCTTCACTACAGTTTAGGCAGCTTGCCAATACCTATTTTATAGCAATAAAATATGTACAAATTAAGGAATCTCATGTGGAAAATTCATTCAACAGCCTCAAAAGCCAAATGAATGGTAATTACTTCAAACACAATGTGGTGGCAATCAGGCAAGATTGGATCATGCTTTTAAATGTATGTCTAAATTTTTAAGAACCAAGATAATTATGAATTATGAAAATAACTCAGACAATGCCACAGCAAAGACAGTGCTTGTGGAATAAGAAAGAGATCTTCTTTAAGGAACAGAGAAGACTTAATTCCAACACCTGCATGGAAATAATCAGAGAGCAAATGCAGGGCTGATATTTTGTTTTATTTCCTTACTTCTAGCCATCATTTTGTACTTTAGGATGGCTCATGGATGCCTCGAGGTACAGAGCAAGTGGAAGCGTATAAAATAAAATACAAGTAAAAGGATCTGTCCTGCTTACTAAGAGCAATGGAAGTTCTTTCTAGTTCACATTCCCATTGCAATGTAAAAATAAATTTGCCATCTTAGTTCTCTGTGCAAGTTTTCTTCAATATGGAAAACAAGCTTAATGCTTATCCACTTATGCAATGCCAACCGAATAAACACAAAGTGGGTTCGTTTCTCATGGGTAAAGCTGAACAGATTTAGATCAATACATACATTCCTTTTAAAAGAAGACTGACAAACACAACCATATCTTTGTTTTCTGGAGAAGTCTCTAGGAAATCTTTCCATTCAGGAAAAAGTGCAACAGAACAGGCCTAGATTATAATTATATAATTCCACAAGCAAGTAATGAAAATACAGGTGTAAACCAAAATATATACAAAATATCAGCTTTTTTTTTTTTTTTTCCATTGAAAAATTTGCCAGGACATGGGACTGGCTTTCTTGTAGATGTATAATCTTGTAAATTAGTGGTATCACTATAATTTCAAGTTGGGAAGAACATCTGGAAGTCTCTTGGCCAACTCCCTGCTCAAAACAGAGACAACCTTAAACAGTTTGCTCATGGCCTTGTACTGTTGGATAGTATTGTCAGTATACACCGTGCTGGAGTACTGCATTCAGTACTTATGTCTGCACCTAAAAAGGGCTGTTGACACACCAGAACATGTGAAAAAGGCTACAAGGATTATGTGAAGTCTGGAAAACCTCCACCTCGTGATGCATTTACAAATAGGTCTACACTGCACCACAAGTGAGTATCACATGACACCAAAGCTTGTAGGATCAGTACAGCTGCTTTAGTGTGGAACTCCTTGCAGGCTAGCTCAGGGTTCTGTCAAATCTGTCTATGTGGGGTTAGCCAGGCACGAACCCTCCTGCCCCCAAGACTTACTGCTCCCTAAAGAGGGATGGCAGAAGGTAACATGAACCTGTACTTCAGCTGTTCCTTCACAGTCCAGCATCAGGGCTTAACTCTTCTTCAAAGTGTAAACTATATTGGGTGAAGCACACATTTTATTCTGCTGCCTGTCACAGGAGCACTGCCTCCCGTTAAACAAGGGGTAACAAAGAAAGGGACAGCAACGCTCACTGAACACAAGGCAAAACCCTCCCACTGCTGAGGATCTGTGCCAGTCCTACCTCAGGTGTCTGTACTAGCATTGCACCAAAGTGCGACATACCCTGAAGGAAGCTCAATCTACTTAACTTATCAAAAAGAACATTAAGAAGTCACTTGACCAATGGCTAGAATACGCTATGTAGGGAGAGACCCTTACGGTATAGTGTGTTTTAATCGGAGAAGCAAAAAGTTTAATATGATCCAATGCCTGGGAGCTGAAACTAGGCACACTTGGATGGAAAATAAGGCATATGCTTTTGGGATAATTAACCACCAGAACAGTGTACCTAAGGGTACGGTTGAAATTCCATCTGTAAAATCTTTAAGACTATGTGTTTTGCTAAGAATATGCCAAACCACAACCAGCTGTGAGGGGCTAGAAAGCCTCTTGGACAATTGCAGAGTGTCAAACTGGTTGACAACAATCATTTTATAGGTGAGCATCAAATCAAACATAGTAAGTACTGGGGGAGAAGGGGTGGAAGAGGGAAGTTTTCAAAGGACAGCTGGGCATCTGTCTCCCTTGGAAGACAAATTAAGCCCAAGACTTCGAAAATCTCTCCATAAGCATCCAGCACACTGGACCCAACTGCATATTCATTACATGCTGAAAAGAATTCAAGCTATGTTTTGTTGCGGATTATGTAGGAACATTTACAGGTTTCCCTTACTTAGGTTTGCTTTGCCAAAAGACATGCTCAAGGACTGAACAGAGAATCTGCTACACTAGAAGCCTATGAAATTACGAATGGCACAAAAAAGTGAATAAGGAAGAAAAAAGTCTATTTTATACTACAAGAGCTCTGGGACACCAGTGACATTTTCTGGCAGAACAACTCAAATTTTGGAGCTCATTGCCACAAGATGCTGTGGGTGTAAAAAAAAGACTTAAAGAGGGATTGGACACACATCACGGAGAATAAATTGCTATAAAACATAACAGTGCAGATATAGCTTCTGGCTCAGGGAAGCTGTACTCCTCTCCTTGCTGGGAGCTGTGGGGGCATTTCTGGGGAAGGCTCACTCAGTTCCAGCCCTCAGTCAGTGCTTGCACACGCATTTTCTGCAGTGTCAGTGCTGTAGGTCAAGTCATTTCTAAGGTAACTCCAATCAAGTCAGTTCACTCCAGGGAGGGATTCATCCCATGAAACCATCTCCAAGAACTCTAAGCCAGCACTTGATTAATTTATCCAACTGTTGTACACTGTAACTCAATGCTAGTGGATGCAACCTATAGTGCACAAGGTTGCAAATACAACTCAGCCAGGAGAGCAGTAGAGTCTCTATAAACCACTTGTTAATGAAAAAAAAGTAAAACCTCTTTTAAAAGTTTTTTTTTTTAAAGCAGAATATCAAGAGAGACCTATTCTCCCTCTCTCAAAGTTAGATAAGGTAGGAAAAGGTCTTTAACATTAACCACCAGAGTGGAAATTCTATACGTTCTGTTTATTCCTATTTTTAACAGAAATTGAAATTGACTTAATAAAACGGTCAAATAAAGTGAGAGCACTGTATTCTCCTGAGATGATTTGGTTTCACCAAAAATCAGCAGGAGGAAAAAAAAAACCAAAACCCTTCAGATTAGTCAAAGTTAGTGAAAATGGATGCTTTCTTAAAAATGTACAAAATAAAAACAATTTATGACTTACTAGCTCAGCTGTCAGCATTACAGTTCTGGACTGCAAAGCATTTTCACATGTGCCTGGCATGCAGCCATAGAGTCAACTGCTGGTAGAAGGCTGGAGAATTAACACAATGCACACAAACAAGTACAATCAAATAGTTGAAGAGAATAAACTTCCCACTGTCACCTTCAGGATCTTTTTTTAAAAAACACAATTTTCAAGACATGTTGAAATCATATATGTGATGCAACAACCAATGCTAATGGTTTAATTCTAATTCTTCATGTATTTCTGAACTGATACTGAAATTTGCTCCATACACCGACCTCCCCTGCACACTGCAGCACACAGGATCAGGCTCCAGAACACTGGTAGCAGAGGTGAAGTGTGGGGGCCTTGTGGCTGATGCATGGGTTAGGGACTCAACATGTGGCAGCTCTTCCAGGTGACCTTAAGCTCATTCCAGTGCAGCAGCAGCTTGGTGGTATTGCTGCCTTTGCATGATTAGCTTTAGACTCTTTCGCACTGTGCATTTGTTGTGCAATGTCAAATCCACCGTGGGATTTGCACTGTGGGTGCGCTCATGAGCACTGGGAGAACACCATTTCCTAACATCTCTGTACAGTGCACCAACATCCAAAGCTGCTTTGAAAACCATAGCGAAAAAATTACCCGCTAAGGTTAGGAACTGCCTAACTAGGCAGAGAGTATACTGTCTGTAAGAAAAGACCAGCCCAACTACTTCACAGGCAGCACTGCTGGTTGTTTTGTCTTGCTACAAGTTAAACAGGATAACACAATTGCTCAGTGTAACTTGAGAGTGAATCATTGTTTTCTGGGGAGTTGTTATAATTATTTCACAGGGAACCTTTGTTAACACCAGCAACAGCACGGCAAGGTCTGACATCAATTAGAAAAAGATAACACTTCAAGCTCTCATTGATCCCCAAACCTCCCTATCTTCTATTGCTGTAAAACAGCTGACGTTATCTTGGCTTGCTGTGCCACAAAACAAAGCGCCCTCAACGCACTGCCCTGGGGCGGACGCAGCTTGAGCTCTAGGGGGGGAACTTAAAGAGGGTGAGCCACATCACCAGGCACCAGAGGGGAGAGGGGGAAGATAAAGCTCCCTGCCCCTCCTTCCTACCCTCTCACCAACTCCCAAGGAAGCTGTCCACCAGCTACTGCTTCACATGCATATGTATGTGCTGGTCTTTAATTAAAGCTATCTAAATTAGTCATATTTGAGAAGCCTTTCCCTGTGGAAGGGTCTAGTACTACTGTCAGATTCACAGTGGACTACTGTGCCAGCTTAATGCACGAGTGAATATAACCACCATCCAGGCTGACAAGTGCAGATGGATTGCCACCAGCTGGGGTTAGAGGTGACAATGATTGACATCAGAACAATCTCCCAGTGACAAACCTGGCCTACTTAATGCACCTTGGTTTCTCTGATGAGTGAATTTGATCTTACAGGCAGTTCAGCAGGTGCAGGTACCTAGGTGCCCCACTTGTGGGATTTTTTTTTTTTTTTTTTTAAGCTCACTGAAGTTTTTCATCTAGAATCTTTTTATTTCAAATGCTCTTCCTCCTCTCAAGGCTATGCCATGCAATGAACATATCTTTTCTCTTTTTTTCTTGAAGATGTAAGTGAAAAACAAGCATTTTAAAACTATTTGAATGCTTGAGGAAGGAATTACTTGTTCATACTTTTAATTATAATTCCCTCCCTTTAAACCTATTAATAGAAGATCAATTAATATCAGGTGTGGGAACTAGGACTCCCACCCCCATTCCTGCCTTTACTCTTTGCTGACATTTTAGCCTCTAGCAAAGATACCTATTGTGAAACAGGAAAGAAATTACAGCTCTGGCAGTTCATAAACTTCAAAACTAAAAAAAAAAAAAGAATTAGAAAGCATAGTAGCAAAAGAAGAAATATGACAGAAAGGTTGCAGTGAGGAAAAAATGGATATAGTGAATGTATTCCTTTTTTATTTTAAGTTAAAGTAAAAAAATTTCCAAGACTATTTTACAGAATATTTAAAAAGAGTGGAAAATTATGCTGTCTCAACAATGAAAATGTGAGGATATGATTACATGATGTTTTGTGGCTTCAAACGTGCAACATCCATTTTTTGTTTCTTCCACCTTTCATCTGTGTCTTCATATCTGGGCTATACACAGCTCCTACCTGCATCCTGTATCTCCTCCTATTGAAAAACAAAAATAATAAATTTCCATCCTTGGAATCCTAATAATTTGTAACAAGAAACTTAAACCAACCTTTTTTTTTTTTGGAAAAAGTTCTAAGCCTATCATAAGAGGCATTATTAAATTCACTTTCCTCCAATATACAATTGCACCTTGAATTCTTTTGCAGAACTTGCAACAGCAAATTCAACATGATGTCTCCTTGTTTAAGGATTTCCATTACATACACAGTTATTGCTGAACCATAGTTTCTGAAGCTGCCAAGTAAGTGTTTTGTAAAGTAACGCAGAGACAAACGTAACATTCAAGACATTATCTGAAAATGACCACAAAATACCCCTTCATAGATATTGGAAGTGGCAGACGATGCCTTGACTGTGGAGGGAAGAAAACAAGGAGCTTGCAAGGGTAATTCTTGTTTCATTGCTAATAGATGAAGATCCAATACAAGTCCTGATTTTCTAGGGGATTGTGCATATGTGTGTATGGTTTAATTTAAACAGCTTGGCATTTCACAAAATAGATACCAAAATTGATTCTGCCTACTTCAGGCTAAACATGTGAAAATGCTGACTGACAGAATCACCTAAGGGTAATAAATCTGCCAAGTGTTTTGTTAAACAGCTATTCAGTTTGAAATGTATCCCAGCATTCTAGAATAACAATGGGCTACTGTAATGTATGGTGCATTAATTATACAGTTGACAAGAAAATTACCCTTCAAGCCAAGATTACTAAAAATTTTACTAGGCTTTTTTTTACCCTCTCCTGTTAAATACAGTATACAGTGTAGCCCTCCCAGAGGTTTTGCCCACCTCCTCCTGCAGAGTTAACCAGCATGGCAATAAAGTTCCAGGGAGATTTGCACTGATGTTTCACTGAGAACATTGGTTGCTTCCCCAAATTTTATTATAGCTGCTAAATGCTAAATGATGACTATCAACATAAAAAATGGCCTCGGCTTTCCTCAGTATAAGTTTTTCTGATAAACATAATAAAATGCTGCTTGAATGTGTGAACTGTATTTACATCCTACAACAGGTAGGCTTGCAGGTCTCTGACAAGCTGTCTGGAAAAAAAAACACATCAGCTTTCAAACACTCGCTCACATATTGGTGAAAGAGTAGGAAATCTAGTCTTGGAAACAATGCAAAGATGTTGTAAATTAGTATAAGAATACAACAGAAATGTAGATACACTGTTACGAACGGAACATAATTTGTGTGTTTGCCAGGCAAATACTCCTCTCTGATCTCTCTGACAGTTCTTGAAACCTTTGCAGTTCAGGGCTAAATCTGGATGCCCTCAGTAAAGCAGTGGAATGGTGCTTCTACATATAGATACCTCACCTGTATGCTGCCACAGGTACCTACATGCAAATAAGCCATTTTAGAAACTTCAGTTTAAAACCGGTAAATTCTTCCCTAATAGCGCCCTGACTGCAGGATGTAGAAACAGAAACAGATTCCAAGGTCATAAGAGTGCTGTAAGTGTCATGGGAGGACTTCGTTCTGTAATAATTTCTTCTAGTATGTACTTTTATTCAGAAATTTTGGGACGTGAAAAATTCTGTGTATAAGAGTTAAATTCTGCATCAAACATGACTAATTCTTAATTTTACTATAGTAACTTTCTAAATACAATTACCAGTTATGCATTTGCTTTTTTGAGTTAGAATCTCTTTCAACACACAGCACAATTCTCTAGTGAGTTTTCAGCATTCATGCACTGTTGCTGATATAGAAAAGCACTTCTAGTATGCCAAGACATAAGTGCTTACTAGCAAAGAAACGTTTCAAAATTGTACTGAAATATACTCTGTAGAGTGACAACGATGTGTTAGGACTAAAGAAAATATTACACATGCTGCAAGTTGAGTTAAAATTCAAAGATCTCTTATAAGCATAAAACTGAACACTCAATTTCCTATAATTTGAGATACAAGCATGACTTATAATCAAACACATCTGAAAAATGACACCACTGAGATTTGCCACCCAGAGGAACAGTCTGTAAGAATATATGTTTTTAGCATAATGCCATGCTTCCTTTTAACTGGGTACAGAGAAATTCTTCGGGTTTAAAGCATAATTTAAATAAGTTACACCTTTCATAGTCTGATTTACTGTAGGTTTTGTAAACTCACTATTAAAATAAATGAACAGGCATCATGGATTAAAAGACCACTTCAGTTTCAACTGTTATAAACCCCACTTTACCAAATCACATTACCTTGTAATTTATTCTAATGTAGTATGTATTTCCCTTTAAAGCCAATTTCTATTCCTTAGGCATATGTCTAAATGCCTTTCTGATTAACCTCTCTGATCGAAAGCCCACATAGCTCAAGCGAAATCTTTCCATTTACCTCAACAAGCTGTTTATTATTATCCTCTTCAGAAGTTGTGATGAGCTTGGTACTGTAACTGTTTTCTTTCAAGGAAAGCTTCAATGGTGTCGACTAGATGCTTAAAGAAAGCAAATCAAAATAACGTATTGTGCTCTTATGATGACCAAGAGGAGCTGAAGCACCAGAGAAAAGAGATTTCTGAATAGTAAGGTCAATTAATATTGACAGATGTATCCTTTCAGAATTGTTGTTAATAATCCGATGTGGGCCTGGGTTATAACCTAGTTCTAAAGGTCTCTGACCTCGAGGTGAACACAGCCTAGATGTTATAGCTCAAGTCCTATTTCTGTTTGTTCCAGCAGAAGTCAAGTCTGTCTGCTTTCACTCACAACTGGCAAACAGCTTAAGACTCTTGTGTATACCTGCACATTTACAGAAGGAAAATTTACACAATTTCCCAAATGAAAGTGTACTGAGCAGAGAACTGACATAGAATGAGGTCTGGTTGATGGGAAGGAAGTTTAAGAAGAGACAGAATGCAAAGGATGCATTATCGTAACAAAAAAGGCACAGAGAGAAAGAAGGCTTTGTCAGGATAAATTGGTACCTGTCAAACATTGAAACATGAAACTTGAAGCCTCGCATTTCCAATGTTTCAAACCCTCCTGTCCCCATCCCATCTCCCTCTGCCCCCCGCTGTCAAAAGCATATGTACACAGGCTGTAACAGAGTGTCCACAAGGCAGCCCCACTTCATCAGAGCTCTTGGGTAGAACCTGACATTGAAGAGTTCTAACTCAAGGGTTTTGTGCTGGTTTAATGTATTTCCATCATCCATAGATTTCTTTCTCCCCAAAGATAGGTATTACATACTTTAGAGAAGGGATCATGTTTCTTGTAATCCCTGTAACAACACCTCAACATTTAATAATGCATCAAGAGAATCAACAGAGAATGGACCAAAACCACAGGCCTAAAGTCTTCCTCACAGTTTTCAGCTTACCAATTCTTGCTTTATTGCCATCATCTTGATGACTGAGTATCTTCCGCAGATATCAGAGGCAGTCCCACCACCTAGCTACATTCCCAAACTTGTCAAATTTCATCTGAAAATTAGGTACGTTGTTTTTCCCATTGCTCCGTTATGAGTATCTGACTTGTCTAACACAAACCAGAGCGCTTGTTTCACAACTCCATCAGATCTACAGCTTTGAGGATTCAGTCTTAACCACAGATTTCAAGCAGCAGACAATGCCCAACACTCTGAAGCTGCTCAAGTTTTCGATTACGCCCACAGTCAAAACTGTATAGCTTAACCACGTCTAGCCATGGCTGTCCAACATTGCTCTTGTGCTTTCTAACTTTAGATTAAAGAATCATTATTATCACAGATCTCTTCCTCAAGTAATCTTTTATTCTTCTTTTCAAACAAGATAAAGAGATTAAGAGTCTAAGTCTCTCTTTAGATGGCATGATTTTCAAATCTTCCCTGTAACCCTTTTCCAAATCCTTTCCAATTTGCCAACATCCTTTCTGAAGTTCATGCATCAAAATTGGACACACATTTCTAATAGTCAAATGAGAGCACTCTGAAGCTAATTAGTGCAGTTCTATTTAGCAGCTTTCCATTTTACAGCTATGTTTTTACCACTCATTGCCTTTGGGCTGCACACACTCTGTCTATGCTTCATTTGAACTGGTCTTTCTTTGGTGGGAAGGAAAAATATGTAAATGCTTGCTTTCTTTCAAACACAGTTTAATTTGTGCTTGTAGTAGATCCTACACAATTCCATTACATCTGTTTCCAAAATGAGGTGTACTTAAAATTTTCGTACTGGGGGGACATAGGGGACACTGGAAGACACCAACATTAAAAAAAAAAAAAATTGCCTACCTTGAGAAAAAGAAATTAACGCCATGTGGCCCGTTACAAGCCAGACCACTGATGGCATAGCTTTGCAACTGGCAAAAGTCTCCATGAACTCCATGCTCAGGAGCAGAGGATGCTGCATATGTTGAAGAGGAATCTTGGCTGTGATGACTTTAAAGACATCAGGTTACAAAATGGAAAATCCCTTCCCAACAGGCAGTACAATTCCAGTTGGCCATTAGATTGCACAACTTCCAGGGATTACTGGCAACTTTTGTAGGCAACTGTGCAGCTATAAAACATCTGGCCATATTTCATGGGGTGATCACATACTTCCTAAGCCCCACTTCATAGTTCTGTAAGAGCAGCACTGGTTACTGATGAATGCTGCTGAGTCTCCAGAGCCCACATGATACTGTCCCAAATCAGAAATGCCACAGCAATCAAATCACAAGAGGCATTTGTGCCAGGAAACACATAATTCATATTTTTCTTTCCCACAAAGTACATTTTATAGATGTCTTTCATGCGAACGCCCTCTGCACCGTCACTGCCAGAAACAACCAGACTCACTGTGACTAAATACAACACAGGCCAGTCTTGCAGGCTGTATTTTCATGAGCTTGGAATGCTTTAATTGCATTAAATATTTAACTCCACTCACTATGATGTTAAAAAGGCTGCCAAAAATGCAAAGCTTGCAGAAGGAGAGAAAGCACAAGAGGAGGTTAAAACCAAGCAATAACTTTAAAGAAACATAGCGATCGGTGACAGCAGGAGATTCCAGGTACCTATGTGGCAAGCATTAAAATCTCTATTCTCCTCTGACTTAGACATAGTCATTTTCATACTCTCCCACTGAAGGCAGTAAAACAGCATTAAAAGAAAAGAAAAAAAATCAACAACTTTCCTACATTTACATGAGTGCAACAGTGAAAAACAATGAAAGCAGCTTAGCATTTTTAGAAGACAGTTCAAATAAAAATTAATGGCACGTGTAATAATAATTCCAAGTGTATTTTGTTTCCATTTATATCCAACTAAGAGACAATTTTTGGTGCATTTGGTTTTATAGCTCTGTATATATGCAGCAAAGTAAAAATTCGGCACATGGGAAAATAAATAAGTGGCTATATGACTGGTTGACAGCAAGATTTGTAGAGCTAATTAGTTCAATGAATAGGAAAGGCACTCAAAACTAACAGCTCATCAAATAGTTCTTCATACAAGAGATATCTGTCACCCTGCCTATGCTGAATAAATATTTTTACTGTCTTCCAGAGATCAATGCCAACAGAAGCAAATAAAAACAGAACAAAGCAAAACAACAATAAAAAAACCCACCAAACCCCAAAAACCAGCAGCCCCAAAACACGTGCCCAGGCTGACCTCACTGACTGCAGCTCAGTGGGATAAGAGGTTGCTGGAAATACCAAGCCAGAAACTACCTTCTGCCCTAGCCAAAAACAGCTTCCTGTGATCCAAGGCTGATTAGGGCCAGAGTCAAAGCCATCGATGCACCTTAAATTCTGTAATAAACATAAATACTGTTCTCAGTTTTAGTCTGGGGCCAAAGGCCATCATTTTGGCTAGTCAGATTGTGTCCAGTGTGGATTATACCCCACTGTGTTATTACAGCCCTGAACAAAACAACAGGTAGGAACTGGAAGAATTAGCTCAGCCCCTCTCTGCTCTTGGTCTGTCCTGAAGGACTCAAATCATGGTACAGCCCATTGGATTTGCTGTAACTAAAGACACCTCTGTTGGAGGCCCTGGATACATTTCAGCAGAAGACATGCATTAAACTACAAAAGCATCTACCTTTCAACTTGCTTATTCACACGCATGCAGCTATGACTTCAGGACAAAGTAGAATTCAATGCAATTCAACCCCTCTCCCAGCTGGCCAGCATTACTGACAGCCTGGGAGGAATGTGTGGAGCTGAACAGAGCGAGCACCTCATCACCAGGAATCTAGGGACACTTGCGGAGTCTCCCAGGCACCTACATGCAAGACCTGTTTCAAGACTCAGGATGTTGAAACAAAGTGAAGCCCCTTAACAGAATATCTGGGCCTACGATGAATTAGACCGTATTTTTCAGCGCTGCTCCTACTGCTACTGTTAGAGAGGTGAGAGGAGGTGGTTCCTTAAAGTGGTTGGAAAAACTTCTCCCCTGCCTTTACATTAAAAATCTTCACTTCCACAGCCTGAGCAGCTGCCACTGAAATAAAACTGCAAACACACAATGCAAAAAACCTTGAAATTGATTCAGGGTTCACTGAACCTCCTGTTCTGTTCCAGCAATAGGGAGGCCTGGCAGCTGGGGGGTTGCCCTCAGTATGCTATCCCGATTCAGATCTCAGTGCTCGTTTCCTGCATGCAAAGCTAGGCCCAATTCATACCCCACTGGAGAGGAAAAAGACAGTATTTATTTATCTGTTTGCAAATTTTCTCATGCAACAACATGTAAATTGACCCCAGCATATCATTGCTATTAAAGAGCCAGGAGGCTACAGCTCAAACCTCCACAAGCCAGCTGCCGGGCAGTCTGCAAATTAGAGGTTCTCAAATGTCCATAAAACACATCCTGTCCTGCAGTGTAAGAACTGCATGTACTCCTGTTGTGCATTAAGTCCTTTCTTGAGTGGTTCTCTGTTATTGATGTATTGTGTTGAAAATTATGATTCATTAGGAAGACAGAACACATTCCCAAAGCGCACTCATGGCCTAGTAGAAATGGCAACACCTTGTGTAGACTTTTGAGGTCAACTCTGTGAGAGTTAGCTACAGAAGTGTTGCTTCATCAAACAGAAACAGGTTTAAGCAAGTGCTTTTGTGTCAGGGAGACCCAATGGGGCAATGTACTGCAGACTAAGGAAACAATCATGTTTTGAACTAATAACATTAAATGATAAAAATCAACACTGTTCTAGGAAGGATACTGATAACACTGTATTTCACTTGGGTTTTTAAAATCCACTGTCCTGGTTTTCGCCAGGTTAGAGTTAATTTTCTTCCTAGTAGCTGGCATAGTGCTGTGTTTTGGATTTAGTATGAGAAGAATGCTGATAACACACTGATGTTTTAGTTGTTGCTAAGTAGTGCTTACCCCAGTCAAGGACTTTCTTTTTCAGCTTCCCATGATCTGCCAGGTGCACAAGAAACTGGGAGGGGGCACAGCCAAGATAGTTGATCCAAACTGGCCAAAGGGCTATTCCATACCATATGACGTCATGCTCAGTATATAAACAGGGGGGAGTTGGCCAGGGGGCAGCGATCGCTGCTCGGGGACTGGCTGGGCATCGGTCAGTGGGTGGTGAGCGGTTGCATCACTTGTTTTCTTTTCCCTGGGTTTTGTTTGTCTCTCTTATTCTCCTTTTCATTGCAATTTTTATTACTACTACTATTATTATTATTTTATTCAATTATTAAACTGTTCTTATCTCAACCTGCGAGTTTTCTTACTCTTGCCCTTCCGATTCTCTCCACCATCCCACCGGGGCGGGGGGGTGAGCGAGCGGCTGTGTGGTGCTTGGTTGCCGACTGGGGCTAAACCACGACAGTGTGGGGGGAAAGGAGTCAACAGAGGCTGCCAATGCTGGCCTCTGACTGACTCTGGGACCCAGCCTTGAGCCTGGCTCAGGCACAATCCATGTGGCAGTGAGACACACACAGGGACCTTCTCTCCTAGCTTACCCCATGAGCTCCCTGGGAAGTTGTACAATGTGTCTTACAGGTCTTGCCTGTTTTAAGCTCTTGATACATTCAGGTCATGAAGGTTGCACACCCTGAACTACCAGGTTGCTTAATTTTGTCATGCTTATGTCAAAACTAATAAACAACCCATTCTGTTCCCTGAAGACTGTGTGAGCAAACAGGGAGCAATGGGAATAAGCCCTAAGTTTGTTGGACAGAAGGCATTTCTAATGCCTTCACTGAAACACACCTGTGCTTGCTTTGCCCAGAGGAAAATCCGGTGTTCAGAGCATGTAAGTCCTAAACAGGTGAAGAGGAAGATGCAGGCCATGCTTTTTAGGTCTCTGATTCAGCCACAGCTGAGTGGATTTAAATTGTGCTTTTGACAAACAGATAAGCACAAACTGCGTCTCTGCTGATAACTTGAATGTCAAATTTCAGCCTTGTGCAGTTGGAACTGCTGACTTATTAAACCTTGGAAATTGGGCTTGATAATAGAAATAGCAACTCAGTGAACCTTAATTACAGCTGCAGCACTGGCCATGGCCTACCTTTTCACACACAAGAAGAATTCAGTATGAGTGGGTGAGCACGGTAGAAACAATTTGTCATGAATAATATTAGTTCTGAATGTGGACTTTCTTCACACTGGTCACCTGTCTTAGTCAACCTGAGAAAAGCTATTGAACTCAGTAGGGGCAGTGTCAGCACTAGTGGAGTAAAATAGAAACTACAATTAATCTTTTTTGTACCACGTTTTCAAGAGCCAGGTTCAATATCTTGGTGGAAACGCGCCTGTTGTACTGCTTTGTTATTAAGGAAGCTCGGGAAGATTTGACAAAGTGGTGTTAAAAAGTTAAATCACAAACGAATGTTCAGATGTGAGTTTACTCAGTTGTGCTTTCATTCACTACTGTGTCTCAGTTTTAGAAGAATTTGAATACTGAAATGTATGTCATCATTTTGAAATACTTAGAAGACAAGACCAATGTTTCATCAATTTATGTTTGTCCCAAATGGCCTTTATATCCAAGAGTGTGCTTGAAACTCTGGATTATAGGCATAAAAAGATGAATAGAATTGTAATGATTTGCTGTAAAAGAGGACTAAGATTTGGGGAGTACGATGAAAGCCAGCTATAGCCTAAGCATTTTTCTTCTCTCCTTTCTTCAAAGGAGTACAGTGGCAAAATCAAAAGAGATGGTAAGGATATGTTTTATATTACTATACAAAAGCAAACAGATGGTTTACTTTTTCTCCTCTTTTAAATATGTAGCTACTACAGTCTCATCATATCTCTTGGAATGGTTTCAGATATCAATTTATTTTGCAAAACTGAGTTGATTGAATAATAGGTATATCACAATTTCAAATCAATTAGAAATATCGCTCGTCAGAGGAGCTGATGGTTTACTTGAATGTCAATAATAAAACTGTATAAGCCATTAATTACTTTGGACTATTTAACATTATTACATTTCTCTGTAACAGGGACAGTTCTGCTGATATTAGTTGGCAGGAGCTGCTAGAGATGGGGCAGGCTCATTTATGACCAGATGTAAAGCAGCTCTCAGGGTCCTTTTGAGGGTGTTTCTTTGTCTCTTGGTGCTTGTGTGAGTGATTCCTGCCTGTCAGCTGCTTCTAAACTTTATCCTTTTCCTCCTCTCTGTCCTGCTCAGCACTTGCTGCTAGAAGGAGGACAGATGTAAGGTCCTTGCTTTTGGCTTCAATAAGCTGCCTTCAGTTCATGCTCATTGCTTCTTTATTTTTTCTCTTTTTTTGGTATTTGTTATTAACTTAGTGTGTTACTTTCTCTTCTGCATCAAGAAGTACGAGATACGGATAGATGAGTACTTTCTTCTGTTTTGCTAACTGTAACTAACTGTTCTGCCCAGAACAATTTCTCGGAACCTGGTTTGTCTCTCATAATTATGTGTTTCATACAAGTTCTCCTGAGGGAATAAAACTATGCCTGAGGATCTAATTTTTTAGAGAAGGGGATTGAATAATGTGATATATGTGGGTGTCGTGGTTTAGCCCCAGTCGGCAACCAAGCACCACACAGCCGCTCGCTCCCCCCCCCGCCCCGGTGGGATGGTGGAGAGAATCGGAAGGGCAAGAGTAAGAAAACTCGCAGGTTGAGATAAGAACAGTTTAATAATTGAATAAAATAATAATAATAGTAGTAGTAATAAAAATTGCAATGAAAAGGAGAACAAGAGAGACAAACAAAACCCAGGGAAAAGAAAACAAGTGATGCAACCGCTCACCACCCACTGACCGATGCCCAGCCAGTCCCTGAGCAGCGATCGCTGCCCCCTGGCCAACTCCCCCCTGTTTATATACTGAGCATGACGTCATATGGTATGGAATAGCCCTTTGGCCAGTTTGGATCAACTATCTTGGCTGTGCCCCCTCCCAGTTTCTTGTGCACCTGGCAGATCATGGGAAGCTGAAAAAGAAAGTCCTTGACTGGGGTAAGCACTACTTAGCAACAACTAAAACATCAGTGTGTTATCAGCATTCTTCTCATACTAAATCCAAAACACAGCACTATGCCAGCTACTAGGAAGAAAATTAACTCTAACCCAGCCAAAACCAGGACACACACCAAGGGATTTAGCTCACTTGTCAATGCAGCATCAGCTCAGCCCTGCTGCCCGTCACACAGCATAGCCCTGGCATGAGAGAGGTGTATGGAGCTGTGCCAAAGACAGATGCTCATGTTGGAAACCTTTGAGTTGGTGCAACCTGATGGAACAAGCCTCATGTATGTGGGAAAACTGGGTACAGCTCTCCCCAAAATTAACAATCTCCCTGCAAACTCTGCAGTCTCCTCTGTAGTGCAAAGACCAAGTTTGCATCTAGTCTTCCAGGGGACAGCATACTTAGGATGAACTCAGCCAGCTTTCTATTGCTTTTCCCCTTAATCACCGAGGAGACAATTACACTATGAATAAGAAAAGGTGTAACTTGTAAGTTTGGCAAGTATATGCATAAAATTAGGTAAAAATGCTAAACATAATACATATACATGCAAAAATGGAAAAGACATCTGCAAAATGGTAGATGATACTTGGTATCCCAAGTATCGGTCTCTTCTTCTGGACACAAAATACACCAGTATCCCACAGCAGTAAGGTTATCACACATGTAGATTCAAAATATAAATGACAAGCTAGCCAGTTTGATTTACCATACTGTCCAGATCCAGTTTGGCTTTAACTTCACAGTCTGTTCTTAGTACAGAAAGGGAATGAATTTCATCCTGTGTAAGAAACAGCACAAGTAACTGAAATGAAACACTGGGGGAAATAGCTCCTATTTTTTTTCACCAAAACTATTCATATAGAATATAAAGAAAAAATAAAGGAAAACCCAATGTGCTTTTTGCATCATAAAGCAACACTGAATCCAACCTTAGTTCTTAAGAACTGGAATCTTCAAAGCTGTGTATGTAGGTCAGGTACGCAAGCCCCACAGAAATGCAACAACTTCACTAGGTTATTTCTGAAACACCTACTCTGAAAGAACACAGATATGGACAAATTCTTAGATAGTTAAAGTCAACACAGGCCCTTCCACTTGGGATGAAACACCAGCTGAGAGCTGACAGCTTTCATCTTTTCAGGTGTCAGAGTTTTGGCCTCTGCAAAAAGGTGAAGTACAGAATCCTCCTGCACAAAAGAGAAAATGAATTCGTTTCTCAGTCACGATAATGAAACCTCTAGCCTTGAAAATGCTTCTTTCTCTGCTAGTCCGAACATTCAATGACTCCATCTTGTCTCAATGGCATCTTGGTGGCAGAAAAGGTAGGCACTCACAACATGGTCCATATCTAGCCCCAGAGGTGAGCAGGCTTGGGACATCCTGATAAAACATCCAGGAGCTGCTTTATACAGTTTTGTGTACATTGCTTTATAGAAAAAGGGCAGCACACATTATAGCAATGTAACTGTAACCGAACCTTTCTGCACTGGAGCAGCTGGATATAAATCAGAAGTAAAGCTAAGCCTGTGTAAATGAGTAATGTGTGTAAAAGGCAGCAGAATGGCTTGTACACAAGTGAAATGGAGGCAAGTCTGATGTACACATTTAAGAGCTATGAGCAAGGCAATTGCAGCAATCGCTCTGCATTTTTTGTCAGGAAGTCACCATAAAAAGTGTACCATGCCATATGCCAAGAGAGAGAGATGTTGTTTAGATTTCTTTTTCATGTGTGATAGTGGAAGAAAAAAAAAACTGATTAAAATACTGCACCCCTGTATCTTTCTATAGCTTACTTACAGAAGCAGAGTTTACTATTTCGGAGTAAGTTTCTTCATCTAATATTATTCTGGTCTTAAGAGTATTTTAGTCTGGAGTAATTCCCCTGAACTGTTGCAGCCTTAAGTATCTGCAAGGGATTGAGGAAAGACTTCTGCAATATGAAAAAGAGTGAAAAATGATTAGTGAAACATTTCAAGAAGAAAAAAGTCCAGCCTTGGTAATAACAATCTTAATATAACAACAACAATAATACTGCTGGTCTAAGCAACATGTATGTCCATCATCTACCTATAATGTGACTTTTCTTCCATGCTAGTGAGAATTCAGAGCATCTTCTCTCAAGCCAATCTAATTATAACAGTAAAAAAGAGAATTAAATACTCAAATTCACAGATTTGGTTCTCCTTCCTGCATTATGCCACCTTCTTTCGTTTTACTCATGGTTGTGAAAGCTAACAATGATGAAGCGCATCAGAATTGAGAAGATAAGCACATATAACTTGCTAAACTATCTTCAATGTGTTATGTAATGTTCAATATTGATTTTGATTCAACTAGACTTCTATTAGAGTTATCTGTTCTAGCCAGCTGCCAAATATACCTGCTCAGTAATGTGTCCAAATTCATTAACAGTTTTGTTTTAATAATATTTCATTTTAAAGTTTAATTTTACCCACACATTAGCTTCATATTACTTATGCAAATAAAAGCTTTATGGCTATATTAGCAATAATTCATTATCATTCCCTACTGGCTTAGTGAAGGAATTTGTAACTTTGGAGTACATCCAGAGCTTTTAATTGAAGATACTAAGGGAAGCCTACATTTAGGTAGAATCATTTGCACATACAAATTAAATATGATTAGCATAAGTCTCTCAAACTCTTTCCAGGCTCAAAGATAGATTGTCTAGGATAGGACTTTTCTTTGAGTCCTGTCTGAAGGATAATGTATTAAGGTGGAATCCAATGAGCATCCTGGGGGAAGGAGGCTGTGACTGTGGCAGCTGGGATCTGAGACAAGAACGTGATCTGTTTATTGAAAGTTGCTTCCCACATTGCTCCATTTTCGCTGTTATGGCAGAGGTAACACTTGTCCCTTCCTCACCTGTCTACCCCACATTATCTCTAAACAGAGGGAGAGAGGAAAGCAGTGGCTCTACCCAGAGTGATTTCTCTTGCAGGGACTCAGACCAGGTGATAAGTGGTAGCAGGGAAGGAAACAAACATCATGGTTGTATGGTCAGGTTGCAAAACCAGGTATGTTTTAGTTGCTGGGACAGAGGGAGTATGTTTTGGTGCAACTTTACTCTTTTTTGTTGCTTTACATCTTCACAACTAGCCCCAGGTAGGGAACTTATAATGACTAAATATATAGAATACTGCCAATATATGGAATTGACAATAGTTAACCACCTGTTAGGTATCGCCATAGAAATCCTACAGGGCTGGATTGTCTAAGTTCCAGTGTTTCTATCTCCACTTCAAAGGTGGAGGACTGGACCCTAAATTACCTCAAAAACTTATTAAGAAAATTGTATTGAGGATACTCCTTTCTTTGTGCTCTAAATGAGCTCTTGTTGGATTAGGAACTGACTCACGTTTACTTTATTATGTCCCAAGTCACATAAGGGCTGTGGGTATCTTCCCCATCTCCTACAGAAGAAGATGTTTTAATTAGCCAATTATATTAGGAAAAAGCAATCTAATTTCTAGGCCAAACAATAGTATGGTACAGATATTAAAATCAAATTAGCAAGACATACCAGTGTTTTCCTTTAGCATGCAAAACCAACCTCCTGCACAGATAATTAGCGTTATGTCTGTGTGGTGATCTGTGGCAGTGAAAAAACACAAACAGTGGTGAGTAATAAACACGACAACAGGTATAAGAATTTCCCTCTACTGTCTCTCTCCAGCTTTTGCCCTTTTAATTTAGTTTATTAGTAATCATGGTGTGTCCTTTAGATATATGCTTTAGAAAACAAACAGCAGTATTTGCAAACAAGTAGCAATGCTGCTTCCAGGAGACAAGAGCTACATGCAATTCCAGGAGATTCAGTTCTCTGCTCACCGCAGGCTTCATGCACGACACTGGCGAAGCCACACAATTTCTCTGCACCTCTCTTGCATGAGGACAAACATTTTCCCACCTCTTTGCTCCCTCCATTTCAAGCAAGCGTTGGTAGAGAGAAGATGCCTCACCATGTGCTTGTGTACTAGCCAGAGCAGTTAACCCCCAGGCACTTGCAGCTTAGTATGGTGAGACACAATTGTAATGGGTTTTCTCCAAAAGGAAACTCCAGCAATGTAACCTTTAACTCTGGTGGGAGAAATGAACCTTTCCTCATAAAATACACATATTAAAAAAAAGAAGGGGGAGAAAGGGAATAGATCTTACAGCTTTAACTCCATACACAGTTTTTCTTTACTCACAACTATGAGTTTAAACCAAAGCAGAAAATTAAAATGTTTGATCCAGGATGATGGGTGCTTTAGATTGCCAACTAGTGAAAGCTGAAAGAAACCTTTTAAATTGTGCCTAGAATCCACCTTCTGAGATGGAAACAGACTGAAAACATGTCTATTTGGGAATTAAAAACAGACATTTATAAAACAACTAGCTGCTTTGAAAATGTGTGTTTCCACGTTCCCCCCAAAAGAAAATAGAAGCCTGTTCTTCCCCGCCTTATGCCGGCAATCTCCGCAGCAGTCACACTCCCTGACAACAGCTGTGCAGCAAACTGAGTCTGTCTGAAAAGCAATGTGGATTTGTCTGAATAAGACATTTATCCTTCAAAGGCCAGGGCAGCAGAGCGCCTGTCTTGGAAAAGCTAACAGATCAATTCTGCTTAACCCCTGAACTCTGAATCCTTATTACAACCTTTCGCAGGTTCCGAGGTATAAAACCACCTCTAACCAAAACAATAACAAAGTCTGCCATACAGTAAAATGATGAAGTGGAAGAAATATGTTAACATAACAGCTGTAAGGGGCTATTGCCTGACCTCCTGAGATGCAGAGCCCCTGTTTCTGCCATGTCCTGCATTAGCCTCAGCCCCAAAGTAAGGTTTGACTTGGACTGGGATTAATTGCTCCCCTAACTGCATGTGACAGCCCAGAAATGCACAGGATCGGTACTGACACATTTTTAATCTGCTCTAATGTATAAACTGAATAATTTCCCTACATAAAATGGTAGTTCTTAAACGTGCAGTACATCCACAGATCTGAACCCAAATTTAAACTGTTACAAATTAGTGGAAGAGAGGGATTAGAGGACAGCAGGGATAATTTCTGCCTTCCTGGTTGTTGGTGTATCACATGTTTCTGGCTGTATTTATTGTACTGCTAAATGGAAATTCAGAGAGGATTTACAATCAAGAAGAAAAGCAAATATCATATGAAGTATTTCAGAGAGCTGTTCTCATGTAACTGCTCTCAACGTTGCTAGTTACCCTTCTGAAGTTAATAGAATTGCACATATTCTATTTTGTCTGAAGGAGCATAAGGTCCGTGTACAATTTTTCAATCCAGAATTCCTTCCCTTTACCTCAGCCAGTGTGCCACTTACCTGCTACCCTGAAAGAAACAGTAGGATCACGCACTGGATTAAACCACATGGTCCATCAGCTAAACAAAAGGGTCAATTAAAACCTCAATTCTCTACTTGCTTTCTGACAAAAATGCACACAGGAGTATCCAAGTATTTTTGGAATTCAAACCTATGACCCCAGGGCTTGCTACACTTGCTCCTGCTAAACAGTCAGCATCAATATTTTCTTAATTGGCTGTATCCAAAAAGGGATTAACATTAGTCTCCTACTGAGACCATGACATTTTTTGTATCTGTTGGAGAGTACTTAGGTATGTCATCTCTTTTGCCATGTGCTAGTTACAGTAAATAAAATGTTCTGAAATTACAGTTCAGTAATTCTGCAGAATTTCATGCAAGGGGCCTGCTTGTCACCTTCCCTTCAGCTGTGTGATGTTTTTTCTACAATCACTCACCCAGAATCCTCCTCCACAACGTGACCTTGTGTTTTGCTGCATTTTTATTCTTGTCATCTTTGCCCATCCTTCGAGTCAAAATGGAGACACAGATATCAAGACTAGGCTTTACAATCACCTCAACTATTGCTTACACACAGGAAATGCTGACAGAAGCACATGGGGGAGGTAACGATTCCCGACTGTGGTAGCAGCCTGTTTCTGATGTGATGGAATAGTTTTCGGTAGCATTACAGGTGGATATTTCCAAAACTTTGATACATGCAGATTTCCCAGCCCAGCAGCTGGAAAGCATTCACTCAGCAATTCTCACACACATGTCCCCATGCAAGGGTTTGACCACTAGCGTAACTTCATTTCAAACACCTGCAACACCTATAGCCCTCTGTCAGACAGGTTAGCTCAGGCAATAGCACACCGTTACAGAGTTTAGCCACCGCTTTCACCACAACCAACAGACAGACAGACCACAGGCAGCATTGTTGAGCTCTGGGGAAGAGCCACCCAACCATCCTTAAGGTGGGGACTCCAGAGATGATCTGAGCACCACAACATATGCTGCACTTGGCAGCGCGTCTGCAAACAGGAATCTCCCTGGTACCTTGGGCGACTATCACAGTGAAGGCTCTAGCATGGGTTGCAAAAGTATGTCCACAGCACTGGGTGATTACTTGGGTACTTGCAGCTCATGTTTGTCTTCAGCAATGGCGCTTCTCACTGCAGTCTGACCAGGCCTTAACAGTGACAAAGAGGTAAGAAAAAAATCAGTTGGGTAATCTGGGCTTCTGCAATACAGTGTGTAAATGGGATGGGAATGCAGAGACAAACACCGTACTGAGAGCACACCATGCAGGATCCAGTTGTGAATGCTCTGTAATCTAAGTTCTAGTGCCATGATTTTGGAATGAACTTCCCTCCCCCAGTGTTTAGCTACAAAGTGTTTGAGTAAAGAATGCTAAATTACATGCAAGTCACATTAAGAACAATCAGTCTCATGTAATAGGGAATCTAATAGTTCATAAATGAGATGCAAATTCATTTTTACGGGTGGACTATAATAAGCCAATTATTTCAGAGCTCTTCAATTATGCAGTTTCAAAAAGCTGAATTGCTTTAAAAATTTTTTTAAGAACCTTTAGGTTTTTCCATAGCTTACAAGGAAAAGAAAATATATCTGCCTCTCAAGCAACATAAAAAAAACCCAAACAACAAAACACCACAACACAACACACCCCCCCTCCCCAACACCATGCCAAGTTAAAAGCAGGAGCAATACAAACATAAAAGAATAAGCCAGCTGGCAAACCACAAATGTAGCAGACATGCAGACAACGGACCTCTGTGTTCCCACCAATTACAGACATTCAGGAGCCCATCCTATAGCACGCTGGGATGAATACCACAATATCCTAGATTAGCATTAGGGAATCTCAAGAGCAGCACTGATTTACCATGCCTGCAGACAGAAGTGGCATTGCAGCTTGATGGCAACATCTTACCACCATCAAAATGGACCTTTGTGACTTTTGGCACTCAAATCCCAAAAAATTATGGTTTTCATTTGGAAAAAGAATCAATACTGAGATGTTCTTCCTGAAGCCCCCTGCACTGTTCTTCCAAGAAACTGGGGACAGGAGAATGTAGGTGTCAGCTTGGTTTAAAAAACAAACAAACAAACAAACAAAACCCAAAAAACCCCCACCCAACCACTAATTGAAAAGATTATGCAAAGGCAGAACCATTCTCATTTGTGTGCTGTGTGCCAAAAAAATGAAATAGTGCAAGAACATAGCCAGATTCTTTCTGACCTGTATGGTAACACAACATGCAACTCGCACCAACTCAGCCCTAAGTTTGACTTATGTTTTTTCAAAGTCAAGACCCATTTAGAGAAATTTTGCAAAACGAAAGCAAACCCACTGCCTTCCAATGGTGACACAATTTCACAGAAATCTTCATTTCTTCAATTTTATTGCTTGTGATTATTTACAGGGAAACAAAAGCAAAACCAGTCCAGAACCAGAGGTCACATGAAGGAGCAAACCTCTCTTTACAGTTTTATGCCTTTTTAAGGCTTTTGCTGCACTGAGTGCTATATTCAGTGTTGTTCTCCAGGGCACCTCACTACTGAACCTTGGCAGCTGGTGAGACATGGCCTGCTTTTGGACTGATTTTCAACTGGGACAAAATAGAATACTATATGGGCAATTCCTGTTCTAATACAACCCTTTTGCATTCACAGAGCCACAAAACACTTTACAGGGGCGGATCACAAAGAAACTGAAAAATCACAGTTGTTTAGGTCTTGGTCACACAACAATAATGAACTTAGTCTTAACATGCTCATAATGCGCAGTGCCGGCCTCCATTTCTGCTACTCACCATCCTTCTTTATGCTGTTATTATTACTCATATTGTGGCCTCAGGAACAAGGAATTTAGAAAAACTGTTAATACAGAACTCCGGCACCATCCCAGCAAGGCTATAAAGTGCTGGACTCCTGCCTGAACTTTCTCATTACTATTTAACCTTTTTCCACACAGCAAATGCACATACATTAACTGAGGAAAGGACTTCCCTTTCTGCATAATGAATAGTTGTATTTTTCAGCCATTGCTTGCAAAGCGTTTGGACCAAATGAAATGTGCAGACAAAAGTAAAGGCACTATGAGAAATGGTAATTGCAATGTAATGTAATCTGTCCCGCTCCCCCGAAGGCTGCCAGCCACTGCTGCATGCGCTACAAGGCCAGCTGGCGCTCAGGTACGCTCAGCGCTGTTTGTTTGTCCTGGACTGCTGAGGCTTACCTTCAGACTCTGAGCTCTTGCCTGTTGCCCTCTTGTAGCAAGGGCAATACTGCTATCCACTGGCCTGAGTCACTTGGTCCCTCAGAAATCCCTTCTTCTGCACCACAGGTATTCAGAGCTTCTAGTGTAGCCTCTCTCAGGGATGCCACAACAGGAAAGCAAGAAATACAGCCAGAAAAGTTAAGCCAGGATTCATATACAGTGGCCATATCCTAGACTAAACCAATTCTTACTGCTGGAAAACTTACATAAGCTTTTAGGCACATAGGCTCTTCTTTTGAGATCTGAAACAGAAGTAGCAGACTTGAAATCTGCACTGTGCAATTGCTCTCCAGTTGTATTTATTTCTGAAACATGCTACTTCTATTTCAGAATTCAAGTAGGCTTACATGTCTTAAGCATATCAGCCAGTCTAGTAAAAGATACAGCCTCTACTTGGCTATCGTGCCTTAGTGCAACCTTACCACCAAAACTGTTACATGGGTTTTCCTACTATCACAGAGATCTGTGTTTAAAGCCCTACAGAATTACACGACGCTGAAAAGCAGGAAAGCTTCTAACTTTTTCCCCCTCCTCTCCATGCCCATTATAAGACTTTATCAGGTTTGCTACCGGGCCCGGCTGCCAAATCTCCCTGGACAGAACATCCTGACAGATCAAGTTTCTGAGCAGCAGCAAAAGAGGCAATGTAGATAAATTGTAACATAGCCTTCTACACTGTTTAAGTTTTCTAGAGGTAATACAAAATTGACATCCAGACTTAGAATTTATTGTTTAGCTTTGAAAATGCTTTTTAACTAAGGCTTAGAACAACGTACATCAGAGTTTGAACACTTTCTTATCTAACTCCTTATGTACTGTTTGCAATTAGAAAATGATCCTCATTTTAGCAAAGACCATATTCAAAAAACAGAAATATAAAAAAATGTTGTGAAGCATCTAACATCTGGATCAGGACTTTTGTGACTAGAGACTGTGAAAGACTCAGAGGTAGCTTTTGAGAAGGACATCACTTAGCAGAGCTGTCCTGAAAGCATAGTGTCTGAATCTGCAGCCAGTTGACCTTCTGGGACAGAATAATTTTAATAGTATTCTGGCCTTATAATGCTGTAAACTATATTGTGAATACACACAGCAGTCTTGAGTAAGAAGCTTAATAATAAATTAGTTAATTTTTTTCCTTTAGCCAAAAGGCAGTGCAAGCCATAGCTTTATTTACAAAAGGTTAAACATTCCTTTAATTGGATTGCTGGCATTTAAGTGTGCAGCAGAATATCCTTCAGCAGTGTCCCTTTTATTTGTGACTGGAGAAGTGCCTAGAGAAATGCCAAGGGAAGATTTCATTTTCATAAAAAAGAGAAGCTTAAGATCCCTTTGGAGGCTTATGTTACATCTCAAAACTACCATGAACTAATGAATTTAATCTAAAAGGTCCCCAACCACAGGACTGAAGAGAAATTGCAACACTGGCATAGCTTGACCAAGCTACATGTTAGCAGTTGTATCTTTGTGCTTACATTCTGTTACGAATACAAACACACACATCTAAAGTTTTTAGTCATTTAAAAGATGTTTTAAAATGAGAAATATGATTGCCCTACAGCATCCTAAAGATGCTTCAAAGAACCATTCGTGTCAGAGACCTGCACATAAATAGAGCAAAAGGAAAATCCACAGCCCCTCCTCCCCTGAGTTAGTGCTTTGCAAAAAATTACAAGCCAAAAGTGGTACTGCCTGGAAGAAAAATAACCCCTTGTTGGCTTATACTGTGGTCAAGCTGAGGATCCAATTCTGCATGGTATTGGAAGCTAAGTGCACTCAGCAGTACTAGGCTGAGTTATTATCTCACAGTTATTATATGCACAGTATGGTAGTCTTCTGGGAGAGTAGCTAATGTACACTTTGCCTCCCTAGAAAGTAGGGTGGGAATTTATGAGGAAAGAAAATAGGGTCTATAAATTACACAAAGGACCTTTAAATAGAGGTATAGGTTTCATTACTGGAGCATGTTACTGGATGGTCAAAATTAAAAACAGCTTCTAGAAAGTGGATTGCATTTACCTTTCCATTTTGGGGAACAGAAAAAAAGAAACTATTTCAAACACAGCCTCGACACAGTAAGCGATCAACATGTAAGTTATCATCAATCAGGTACCTCTACTTTAACATTTCTTTTTGCTTTCTAAAATGTGATAATTAGAACATTGCCTTAATGCTATGATGGATTTGAGAGCCAGAATCTGCCTATTTTACTAATACCTTAGAGATTATGAGCCTCTAATGCTTGTGCAATGGTTGAGCTCCAGTATGCTGCAGTTGAAGAGCCATAAGAGAGAGGAGGTACCGCTGGAGAATGTGAGCAAGGAAAATCCTACCCCAAGACTTTCCTAACTCTGCCAGGAAGAAGCACAACAGCCAGCCTTCCCCACCTACATACCATCCCAAAATCTTGCACTCATCAAACCTCTAATCCCATCATTTCCCACCTTGAGAGGCAGGACTCTCCAGAGATGGAAGTTTTGCCCCTCACTGTACCTACACAGTCTTACTTATTTCAACATAAAGAACAGCAGTAGTTTGGGGCATGCCAGCTCTTTTCTCACCAGATACCCATATTCCCAACAAGCACCAGACAATCCAGGAGAAACTTCGTATCGTACAGATTTCCAATGTTGCTTTACTGTTTAAAGTCACAGCTCCCAGTGCTTAGCTGTGACACTCCCATTTAATGACAAAGGGAGTATTATGCCTTTGTAGCGGTACAGAAAAGATGGAGAAATAACTATGAATACTCTAACAATCCGGAAACCAGAAGGCATATCAAAAGAATCCACAATTGCATTAAAGCAATAGTTCATTATTTTCAAGTCACTAACACAAGTTTTAGAAATTTGCAGTTATCAACCTTGACCTTTCCAATTCTATCATCATCCTTGAAGAGAGGAAGTTTCACCAGTCCCAAAAATCAAGATGCAGGTTACTTTCTACCACAGACCTTCAAACAGAGCTGGCAGCACTCAGACCTTCTTGGAGTGGAAGAATCCAAATTCGAACAGAACGCTTCACATTCGTGTGCCTACTCCATCATACTGCTGCTTGAAAAGATATCCAGAGAAAGGAAAAAAATATTTCAATTTTTAAAAATTCGGAATGGTGTTTCACTCCAAGATATCAGTTGTTTTTAATCATGGATACAATCTTTAAAATTACTCAAGACAAAAATAAAATGTCTCATTTAAGGCTAGGCAAAGCATTCATTCAGCCTCAAAAACAATTTTTTCCCTTAATTTTTTTGTTTTCTCAATCATTCTAAGGCAACACTTCTGGTTTGATCTGGGACAAAACCAAATGTTTAAAAAGACATTTTTGTGCAGGGTTTATCCTCCTGTCCAGCTGTAATTCCACGTCCAGCTCATGGAAGTGGCAGCTTCCTTCTTGTGGGATAAGTCAGTGAGAAAAAAAAACCCTGGCAATATCAGTTCAGTTTCTTCTACTGTGTAGCCACATATGTGTCCTTTAAGTCATGATTATTTGACTCAAGTCACCACACTCTGTACTGGATTTTTACATTTAACAAGGTTGCAGGCTGCTGCTTTTCACCATTATCCTTAATCAAGTGTATTGATTACTGGGACTCAGCATCAATAGAGAGAACATTACAGGCAAATGGAAAAGCTGCCCAGAAGCTACTGGTAAGCTTTTTGTGTTCTAGGAAAAAAAACACCCAATGTTAAAAAAATAATGTCATTGCCTCTCCTATTCAATCCTGTGTACTCCTCACTGTGCACTCCCTGCAAGATATTCTGATGATTTTGCATCATGTCATAACCCTGTAGCCCTGACACCCCCTTGCTGAAAATCTGCTTGATGTGGAGAGACTGAATGTGCATGTATGCAGATGCAGTCCAGTGAAGTTCCCAGTGACTGGAAAAGAGGAAACATAACCTCTGTTTTTAAAAAAGGAAAAAAAGGAAGACCTGGGGAACTACAGGCCAGTCAGTCTCACCTCTGTGCCCAGCAAGACCATGGAGCAGATCCTCCTGGAAACTATGCGAAGGCACATGGAAAACAGAGAGGTGATCAGTGACAGCCAACATGGCTTCACTAAGGGCAAATCATGCCTGACCAATTTGGTGGCCTCCTACAATGGGGTTACAGCATCGGTGGATAAGGGAAGAGCAACTGACATCATCTACCTGGACTTGCGCAAAGCATTCGATACTGTCCTGCACAACATCCTTGTCTCTAAATTGGAGAGACGTGGATTTGATGGATGGGCCACTGGGTGGATAAGGAATTGGCTGGATAGTCGCACTCAAAGAGGTGTGGTCAATGGCTCAATGTCCAAGTGGAGACCAGTGACGAGTGGTGTTCCTCAGGGGTCTGTAATGGGACCAGTGCTGTCTAACATCTTTGTCAGCGACACGGACAGTGGGATTGAGTGCACCCTCAGCAAGTTTGTGGATGACACCAAGCTGAGACCAGGGACCTGGACAAGCTCAAGAAATGGGACCGTGCAAACCTCATGAAGTTCAACAAGGCCAAGTACAAGGTCCTGAACCCAGGAAGGGGCGATCCCAAACACAGATACAGGCTGGGCGATGAGTGGATTGAGAGCAGCCCTGCAGGGAAGGACTTGGAGGTATTGGTGGATGAAAAACTGAATATGAGCCAGCAACATGCACTTGCAGCCCAGAAAGCCAGTTGCATCCTGGGCTGCATCAAAAGAAGCGTGACCACCAGGTCAAGGGAGGTGATTTGCCCCCTCTGCTCTGCTCTTGTGAGGCCCCACATGGAGTACTGCGTTCAGGTCTGGGGCCCCCAGTATAAAAACGACATGGACCTGTTGGAGCGGGTCTGGAGGAGGGCCATGGCCATGATCCTCCTGGAGCACCTCTCCTATGAGGACAGGCTGAGAGAGTTGGGGTTGTTCAGCCTGGAGAAGAGAAGGCTCTGGGGAGACCTTATCGCAGCCTTCCAGTACCTGAAGGGGCCTACAAGAAAGCTGAAGAGGGCATGAAGCAATAGGACAAGGGGTAACAGTTTTACGCTGAAAGAGGGTAGATTTAGATTAGATATAAGGAAGAAATACTTCACTATGAGGGTGGTGAGGCACTGGAACAGGTTGCCCAGAGAAGTTGTGGATGCCCCATCCCTGGAAGTGTTCAAGGTCAGGTTGGATGGTGCTTTGATCAACCTGGACTAGTGGAAGGTGTCCCTGCCCATGGCAGGGGAGTTGGAACTAGATGATCTTTAAATTTCCTTCCAGCCCAAACCATTCTATGATTCTATGCTGAGCAAAGAGCTAGAGGCAGGAGGATCACTCATTCTCAATTTGATGCGGGCAGGTAAAAAACATGTTATCTTATACAACCTCTCCCACTCAGACAGAAGGAAACTGCAGAAGGCTGAAGGAAAGGTTGGTGAAACACAAGGGTTATTTATCTTGCAATTACCTATAACCAGCTCAATCATCTAAGAGTTAATGGCATAGAAATCACCTGGACAGGTACTATCATAGGTAATATGCTTGCAGAAAATTAACAAATCAGAAAAAGTGACCAATTATTCTCATTATGGGGGATTAAATCAAAATGCATTTAGTATTCTACATTAAAATCCACGGGTTAAATCAGCTAAATTAGAAATCCTTCATGAATGGCAGCATATGTATTATCAAGGTAATGCTAGAACAGAAAATAAGAGAATTGGGGAATTTAAGATACACAACATAAATTGTGCCTGAGGGATCGAGCTAATTATAAAAACCTCTGCTAGTTCTTAGATGTTATTATTTAGAATGGATGTTTCAATGAAAGCAGGGTGACAGCAGTGACCCATACTGACATGTGCATTTCCATGAACAGTGTGGTGAAAGGAAATGAGTATGTTTGCAAGCCAGGACCCCATTAAATGCTGCAACCTATGAGGCTCTATCTCATATTATCACACCATTCTTCAAACTCTTCCCATTCTTTTGTAGGTATAAATTGCAATTTCCCAAGACAGTTCAAAGTAACCAAAGAGTTACTGATACTCTACCTCTACCACTTTCAACTCTTCTCTTTATTGCTAAGGATTACTTTTGCCATGGGATATTCTGTGCCTTGTAAAAACATCCTTCAAAGAAAGCATGGTTGAACTCTTGATTTCTTGATCATAAGATTCCCTACTGTATTGTACAAGATTAATGACTAACTGTTTTCTATGAAGAACAAACACATAACAAAGGGCTGTCTGCACAGGGTGGGAAAAAAAAAATCCTTAATTTCATGTAATTTATGTCTCTCTCATGCCGTGAAGGAAATGGATCTCTCCCTGTGCACCTAAGTAGAGCATGCAATTAGTAGTCAAGAAAAGGAAAACATAACTCTAAATTTCTCCTTCATGCAATTACAGTGATCTAAAAAGGATAATCATATCTATACAGTTCAGAATGACCAATCATTACAGGAGATAAAGTAGCCAGGTTTAAACAAATAAACCAACTGAAATGCATGTTAAATGTACCAAAATCCGTGTCATTATCTTCATTATTTCATCCACCTCTATCCCCTCTCTTAAGCTTCTGGTTGTTGTTCTGAAGAAAAGAAAATGCTTCTATTCTGTATTGCTTGCGGATTGTAGATCCTACGTGTTCCTTCTTATGACACTGTTGGATGGTGATGATGTTACCCAAAGAGGGACACAGGTGAAAAGGAACTGGCTGATACTGCTGGTATTCCCATACTTCAGACAGCAGCTTACATGGACACACCCAGCCTAGATTTAAACTATAGTGTGAGAAGCACTTGTGGAAGACAGAGCAACACAGAGCTTGCCGCCACTACAAACCTGGCACTGAGCGAACAACCAGCGCTGAGCCCTGTGTATGCAGCGTAGCTCTGCAAGGTACCCAGCCCAGATCTATAAGTGTAAGTCCACAGCCAGGCTTCATCTGGGAACATACACAGGCTTAGAAATCTGAGAAGGCAGCAGATCGTGTGCGGTTTGGAGATGACTGCAGTCTTCGAAGGTCTTGTCCTATACTTGGATGTCTTATAATTACGGACTACCCAGCACTGCAAGCAAAGAGCATCTTGCTCACAGTTTTGCATTACCTGTGTGGTAGCACAGGTCCCGATCCTTTCCTGGAGCTCCCCAGTGCTTCTGTAGTGGAAGTGATATGTCTGAGTTTCATTAAATGGGGGACATTTTTTAGCTGTCCACATTATGAGAGATCGCAAGGCAGAGCTTAATCAGGCATGGACTGAATGTTTTCCAGCTGGTACCACTCATGCTCAGCACTAGATTATTTCGTTACATTTCTCTGCCCTTTGTTACTCTTTGTTCAGAGATGGTGGGATGGAATTTACCATATCTTTAAACTGTCATTTAGTGATACAGCTGCAATGCTCATGTGCTTATCTTCTGGTTTGCAGCTTTTTTTTTGTTCTGCTTTGTTTTTCCTACAGCGTACATGTATTAGTTGCTTTCTCTTGAATTTGTTTTTTTCATGTGTGCATTAATTCCTAAATTACAATGTGTCATATCCTTTCAACTGCTCATGAATGTCTTTGTAACTATGATATTTTATGCCAATTTAACTGTGGAGATTACAAATAAAATTATCAGCTAAAAACAGAATGATTAGTAAACTAAGATAAATGCAGTAAATTAATCATAATTTCATACATCGTACCTAGGTATTGAATTTTCATGTTAATATAGCAGATGCAAACTGTTGAGGTGAAAATAGTTGTAGCAATTTTAACTATACAAAATATCAGTCCTTAAACACAAACAAAACAGAGATTGGAAATTTTTAGCTAACCTTTCAGTCACACATACCTTCACGGAAACAATATCCATTTTTTTAGCAGATACTTGCCAAATCACCACACAACAGTTATTCTGTCAGTTCCTATTCTTTGATTTTTCAGCTGATGTGTCAGGAAGTGTACTAATGACACAGCACGCGCTGCAGCCACTGCTTCCTTTGGTTAGATTTGAAAGAATAAAACTCACTTGTCTGCAAGCCTTGTTGGGGCAGGACACACTGTTCTTTCTGAGTTTATGCAGCATTTGACACAAGAGACAGGTCCTCATTTAGGAAAAGGGCTTTAGATGCAAAGAGAACATTTTCTTCTGCAGAATAATGGAGGGAAATTTTTTAGTATTAAAAGTAACAGATGTGTACCCTGACACCCTCAAACATGAAACGCACACAAACACATTCCTCCCATGTCCAAATACAGAAGCACACACACTCCCTCCACATTTTAAATTATACAGCATTGGCTCAGCTAGACAGAAAAAGTGCAGGGTTACTCCCAGACAAAGATTAATCTTTCTTTGATATATTCAATACTTCACATGCTCCACATTATCTGGTGAGTATATATGCCTTGCCTTCAAGAATGTGATGTACTATGCCATACATCATCATCTAATTTATTGAATGCACCTCTGCAGCATGCACTGTACATCCCTGCCCAGGGTCAGGATCGCATGCCAATCTTCAGTCTTGCTTCTCCCAGCCCTGGGACTCCTCCGAGTGCCAATACTGCCATGGTCTGTACAGCCACCTCTGTTCACACCGCTCACCTGCATAGTCCAACGCTGCTTTTTTCAGAGCAGGTGTACAATCAGCATAAGGCTGAACCAGAAACAATCCATGACACTCATTAAAAGAAATATCCTGGGAAAACCATTAAGTAATAGGAAAGATGGCACCCCAGCAGAAGCCACTGGAACAAGCAAAGCATCTGGATCCACATGCTGAGACACTGGCACCCAAACACAGACTCTCCTGGCTTTATTTTACAGAATGAGAATCCAGCTGGGGTGGTTGAGTTGATTTCATTTGCCACACTCATCTACTTGTATGACAGCTGTCTTTTAAAGATGAGGAAGTTGAGAGACAGAAAGATGACACCCAAATTAGCTTCATCTTCAGAGAGATATCCATGGAAATGGAGCAGAGTGCGCTTCTTGTTCCTACACCAGATCCTCTCAAGACACCTGCTGTGCCCAGCACTCTTCCAGTGTCAGAGTCACAGGCCAAGAGGTGCTAACAACCTATGTGGTTAGAAATGGGAGGAGGGAAAACCAAACAGATATAAATACAAATTTCTTCTATATGCAGTTCAGTTTGTTATATTGAAAACCTGGGGCTTCTGCAGAGAAGTGGCCTGCAGTAACGTCTTACAGTTCTTTGCTATAACCACAGAACAATTCGCCTTGTGTCATGTAATGGACATAATGCATAATGGTGTGATTAAAAAGACTAAGCCCACATATGCCTCTTTCTTCAGTGTATGTACAAGCATTGTCACCTACAGCTGCACTTCAGTGGAAGCGTGCTGCATAAATATTGATACTTGCTGTGATTAATATTGCTATTTATATTAGCAATGAATTGGGTTCACATAAAAATAATTAGCACAGCATGCCTGAGTATTATTTGCTCCTAATTATATCACAGTTCATTTCACCAACAGCAATGTGTCACCAAGTCAATAACAACTAATGATTAATACACAGAATGTATTACCTTCAAATAATACCCTGTGTTATGATGGAAAACTATTAGGAAGTCCCTGGATAATTGCCTCAGGTGAGTTCCTGACTGGAGTTACTAATACCAACATGAATTGCAAATGCAAGGATAAAAAAGGTGTTACTCAGCATTTTTGTTTGTTCATTTTCTTGCTTTTATTATTTTTTCCATCATTTCCTTTCACACACCGAGAGTCAAGGATGACTGGGCGCACTGAAGCATCAGCACTACCATTCTGCAACTTGCCACCCCCAGCAGTCCCACCACTCACTCTGGGGACAAGTCAGTGTCATTCAAATTACGCCATTATGGAGCAACCAGAGCCCCTCCATCTTCACCCCTGAGAGCTCTAGATATACTCTTGGAAAACACCTCGCAGAACAGACGGACTCAGGCAATTACGTCCCAATCACACCACCCAGGCAGCAGCATAAATATAACAAACATGTAATAAACTCAGCCAACAAAATCATCCCCAGAGTCCGCCTCCTACATCTGCCCAGCCTCACTCATCTCCCAACTCCCTTGAGCAAGTCATTTAACCACTCTCTTTGCCATCTGGAAAGCTGGGACATTGCCGCTGCTACAGTAGTCACAGGCTATCAGGAGACTTTGTTTACTGGAGTTTGTGAAGAAAACTGAGATTTTGGGATGAAATGAGTTGTCATGGGCTCTATTCTGCAAGATGCTGGCTCTGGCCTGGATCCAGCAAAGCACTTAAACACTTGGTTATCCCTTAAAAAAGTAGAGCAACTTTTCCACTAACTGTATCACAGAAAATATATTTAAAAGAGCTTAAAATAGCTTAGACTAAATAGGGCAATTTAATACAAGTGGTGATTCCAAAGCACAAGAAGAATGGTTTCATGTTGTTCTCACGAGCAGTCTTTTCACTTTTGGCTTCTGATGGCACCTGCAACATTTAAACAGACGCAAGCAGCCATGTGTCAAAGTTGGAATCAAAAACTTTGAAGGATAGAGATTCACAGATCGTTTTAAGACAGCAAATACAAACTTCTCTTTGCTCATCACTTATTAGTTAAGACAAACTTGGATGTAAGTTAATACTTCTTGCCAATATCTGTCAAACATACAGCCAGCTAACGAATACTAAATATCCCACTGTATATTGCACACCCATAAATCAACCCAGGCAGTATTAACATACTTAGCATCTTTATGGTGTGCTACTGCCCCCATGTGTAATACACATTCCTAACAGTAATCCTAGAACTGAAAAATGCTATCTTGGTTTTCATTATCACAGAGCTAGTGGAGTGTCATAGATAAAATATCCTGGATTCTTGCAGCTGAAAACCAAATGAAAAATCAGGTGAATATTTTAGTGCAGGGATGTCTGACTTTTTCTTAACCTGTTAATGACAGGACAGGACTGTCCCTTCTCGTTTACTCCATAAGAACTTCATACATCTTGGACAGACATTTGTAACAATCTTGTTGCAGCATAGAAAACAACAGATCTTGAGACACTTGGGGTGAGATTTTTCAGAACAGTTCAACTCTTATTTAGGCAAAAAAATAATCAAAATTTCAAAGTTTTCACTACATTAACTGAAGTGCTTTTGAAGAATTTATCTGAGAGTGTTACTCTCAACACTTTATGAAGAACAGGCCTCTAGAAAAAAATGAGCTTTTAAACATGATGCTCAGAATCATGCAGAGCCTGGCAGAGCTCTAGAAATATCTCAGTGATGGGTACAAATACCCAGTAAGAGAGGAAAAAAATATAACTCATCACAGAAGCAGCAGAAACTCTCAGCTCTGATCCATCTCTGTGTAGCACAGGTTTCTCTCCAAGCAGAAAACAAAACCAGTTTCCTGTCCTGTCAGACTTTTCAGCTGCTGCTCACCCAGTGATCTCCATCTGCAGACACAGCTAAAAGTCAAAATCCAGACAAAGTCAAGGAATCAAAAAAAAAAAAAAAACCTCAAGGAAAAAAATGACGAGGTCAATAATTTCATTTTTATTTCAACCAAAACCAATACTTCTAGCCTTATATGTTGATAACAATGTCAAATAACAACAAAGAAGCCCACATTGTCATTTTGAAAATGTTAAAATAGGGCATATTGAAATCAATCAAAAAAGGAAATTACTGCAAAAAATCCACTACCTTCTCTTACCTACAAATCCAGTTTTATAATCAGCATTTTTTGATTAAAAACAACATAATGGCAAAAATTCTCAACAGCTGTACTTGGTACCTTGAAAAATGAGCTACTCAGCAAGTACTTCGTTTAATTTACGAGAAGAAAGATGAAGTGGCTAAAATTTGCTTCTCTTACTTTCTAAACACCTATTTCTCCTATCTAATGTAAATGAAAGCAGAGCCCATGCTTCCACACCTGCCCCAGCTCTGCTGCCAAGCCAGTTTCAGTGAGCTTGTCCCCAGCACTGGCCTTGCAAGCCAAGGGGCAAAGGGGACAAGGACACTGCCATATTTAGAGCATCGCTTGGGTCCCACTCCTGGGAGACTGGCACAAGCCATGTGCTAAACATGTGTCAAACATGGTTTGTGCTGATCTCCCACGTGCAGTCCCATTTTCAACATATTTGTAATGAGTTGGGAAGCAGTACAGCAGCTTACAGCAGCTGTCCTCTTCCCCCAGATTCCCAGGATTTAAGAGCACAAACTGCCATCACTGGAGCTGAAGCTTTGCTGTTGGGGTTATCAGTCAGGCTGACTGCACATGCTAGATCAGCCAAGGCAGCGCCACTGTGCAAGGGCAAGTGTTTGACAAGTCCCTGTGTCCCTGATTTTTCTCAGGACACAGAATGACCCATCTCTTATTCCCAAATCATAGGAACTTGCCTTTTTTCCAGCAGAAGATGGGGACTGAGGAATCTCCTGTTTGTATTTGTGATCTTTTTCAAAAAGGAATCGGACCACTTGCGCTATCTTTTGATCAAGTCCACAGAGCCCTGGGCATCTATGGGCTTGTTCTAAGGGAGTCACCAAAATAACTAAGAAAATGAAAGTTTATTTACCCACAGGCTGTAGAGTAACTTGCACCTACACACAAAAGCTTTTAGAGGTTACACTGGAAAAGAATGAAAACCATTATTCTACTAAAATAGTCTCATATCCTCAGTTCACGCCATGGGGGAAGGTCTTTAACAGTCACTATAACCGAGTGCTTCAGTGTCAGTACTCCAAGAGTAAGCCCCCTAAGCTGGGCCTCTGGAAATACTGCAATAACCATTATATCTGGAGTTAATACTATACAAATTTATGTTGCAGCTATTTTGCAGGAGAATACAGAGTGTAAGCCCCAGACAGGTTACACCAGAAATGTTGTGCGTCTCACTGCCGGCTCACCAGCACCTTCCAGACTGATTTGCCTCGCAATTAGACCAAAGGAAGCAGAGGTCGGTCCCAGCCTCACACCTATTGCTTGTGCCAAAAGCATAAAAGACACAGAAAACAGGTACATTTTAAAGCTCCAAACCAGAATCTCATCTCCTGGCCAGCTCAAACCTTAGCTATGCAGTATCTCAGATGGCAACGGGCTTCTCTGCGCCCTTTCCAACTACTGGGAATATTCCTCTATATTCCCCTTTTACTCATAGACTCTATCTTTCAAGATGAATTAACCCTTTGATTGCAAGATTAATTTCCCAATGAAAAATACACACCTAGAGAGAGTCAAAGTGATAATGAAGACCAACACATCTGCCAGATAGAAGTAGCTGCACAGCAAAGCCCAATGGATCACTGCAGAACATTTCAGGGTATTTGGTCCACTGCCTCCATCGTTCAGACGCATGTATAGCAGGAAAGACAGATGATATATGGTTACCCACAGAACTTTATTAACACATTCAGGTTTATGAAAATATGCAGGCTAAGCTTTTTCAGGTTTCCTTTTTTTTTTTTTTTAAATAAGATATTTTCCACTAACAAAACTGATTTTTAAGTATGGAACAGTCATTTGCCAGGTTTTCAAAGCCATCTGTTTTCAAAGCCTACCTTCCTTGTTGTTTACCACAGGCTGTCTATCTGTTTTAACAACCTCCACTGGGATTTCACATACCTCATTATGCAAAATCTCTACTTATGCATTCACTCCAGCACTTGTCTAACTAATCTGCACTCATAACACCTTCCGTGGAAGATGCAGCATCCCTCTTCAGAGGCTGCAGATCAAAAACAATAGTAGCTGGTGTCATAGCAAGACAAAACATAGCCTCCTGTGTATTACTGTTGTGATACAGGCCTAATCCAAGACTGCTTGGAGCTGCTAAAGTATAATAAAAAAATACCATATCACAAGAGATTTTGTATCATATGCAAGATAAAAAGCATCTATTTTTAATGTTGAGATTTACGGTTTTCTTCGTCAAGAGGATTCTAAGTATTTTGGCCTCCCAGTGCTCACCCCTGGCAATCCGATGAGCACCCTCAACCTCCTCTGAAGTTCCTCATGACCTACTGTTCAGTTCATCCCAGGCACCACATGCTTTTCTTGCCAGCTTTCCAACAGGCATCCCTAACATCTAACAGAGCTTAAACTGCTGTTTACAGTCTCCCTCTGCCTCCCACGCCACCCTCCCTCCAGATATGTTTGCATAATCAGCGGATCATTGACAACAATAGACCTTCCGAACTGCTCCGGTCTATCGGTCTATCGTGTCAAGGCCTGCTTGGGGACGCTTTAACCACACATCACTGATGCAATCCATCACATTAAGAGCGTGCTGGGGGATGCTTTAATTCACGGATTATTAACACAATAGACTATAATGTCTGGTACCATTATGGCTGTGTGTGTCACAGAACATCCTCAGGTAGGTTAAAAACCAAAGAGAGAGAAAAAGAGAGGAAAATAAATTCTCTTTATTGGGATATTAGATTCACTGTATATAGTGTTCTTCAAATATTTTTTTAAAATATCAGAATTTATTAAACATTATTTTCTTAAAAATAATTCAATAGCTCATCTTCCTTGGAAAACACAGCTACTATCTCTATTTGTCTGTATATTGCAAAATTTGAGATTATGTTAAATGTAAACGTAAAACTTGCCATTCTTACATCTTTAAAACATCACAGCTGCAATGACATTGCTATGGTAAGATTTCGTTCTAAAATTCAATAAGACAAAGTGACTTTTAATAATGTTTATTTTACATGAGGAAGCAAGGGGAATTCCTGCTGAGCAAAGCACAAGAGATTAAAGGTAGTAACAGAAAAAGTGAAATTTCATGGTTGAGTTATGATTTCCCAGAAAAAATAAAATACAGCGGTCCTATAAAAGACTTTTCATCTATGAAACAGAAAGAATTTTCTGAGTGAGGTAAGCATCGCATCACTATCCCATTTCACACATGAGAAAACAGAGATTGGAAATTAAACAGGGAGTGGACCTTTCCAAAGTGTGGACGTCCAGTTCTGGCTGCACTTGTACCATGTGCAAACATCGCAGCCCTCCACACCACTGCCCTCAGCTCTGTCTCCTACCCCAGAATGCTATCGTATCAGAGTCTCAAAGTACTCCTTGGGGTCACTCCTTTTGCGTAACACATCACATCAGCAGCAACACGTTCTAGGATCAGGGACTTCCAGATTGGAGCCTCACTGCACAGGGTGGCAAAGGTGATGTGAAGAGAAGCTGCCCACTTAGACTGTCATTGGCAGCAAAACAGAGGCAGAAAACAAGAGCTTGCTGGAGGTGGTTTTAACAGCCAGTTTGGGAACTGGCTGTGATTTTACCTAAAACTGCATCCAGCAGGGCCCAGACAGCATTGCCACAAATCTGTCAACCCCTCATAGCAGCCTTGGTTCCCCTGAAATCAAAACGGGCTTTTGTGGAGTGATTGCTCATGGAGTGAGACTCCAGAAGAGAACTACCCGTGATGTCCGTGCTCTTATCTCATAGCGTGACAGAAACAAATCCAGAATCAGTATGTGTATTTCTTAGCCACAAAATGGAAATCATCCTATTCACTCACTGTTGCAAAACATTTTATGGTTACATATGCTTTTATTTATTTTTATATTGGGAAAGACTGAATATATATAGCTGCATTAGCATTTTTAGATTCTATGTAAGAAAAAAATATTCACTTAAACCTATTATTTGGAAACGCTAATTAAGTTTGTATACACCTGTATTATACATCTCCACTATAGCATAAATACTGTTTCTTTTCCCTGCATGTGCTTTACTTGGCTGGTCTATTGTTCTTCACAGTGCAAGTTCAAGAAGTACTTGCATTTTGCTAGGTGAACACCTCTTTTACTGTTGGTTAATACAACTCTGCCAGCACAGATGTTCACGGTAACAGCTCTAAATGCTTGATCTGCCTTGTACACTTATGAAACATGTCAGGCCCATCACAAGGATTAAACACTGTCATGCACTAACATCAGGAGACGGCAGGTATGGATCAGGATTATGTTGGGGTAGGCACTGGATAAATACTGAATAAAGAGCAGGCCTTGCACAAAGTTGTCCAAATGATTTATATGAATGCCAGCTACAAATAGGATCAGATTAACTTTCAGCTTCGGTAAATACTAGTTTCACTGGAACCAAATCCTCTGCTTCTACAGACTCTGCTAGAAATAGCAGGCTAGCTATCCGAGATGCATTACAATTACAACACTTAAGAATAGTGGTTGGGTGGCCCTAGGGCAAAACCCCATCAGTTTAGATTACAGGTCAGATAGCTAGCACAGACATGTTAAATGTTTGTATTTAAACTAATACACTCTCATCAGGAACAGTTCTATTCTTCACTGCACAGCTGGTTTTCAAAACAGCACAGAGCAGCAGGAACCATCTTAGCACTGTTCTTAACTATTCCTTTGTAGCTCACTCATGATGTAATTTAGAAAACTGCTAGAACGGGAATCAGAACTGCATTAAACAAACACAATGGAAGTCAAGCTGCTGGAGACAAACATTATATAAAACAAACATCCTATAAAAAAAATGAAATATGTGATGTCGGGATCCTCAGCTCAGTGCTGGTAGAAGTGTTAAAACAGCATGCACTGTGACACCATGGGAGGTGGAGCACGCAGCTGGGACCCCAGGCGTCCCAAACACAGAGGCCACAGCAGCTGGTTAGGGCTCTGACAGAGGTGTGCACTCTGCATTGAATAAAGTCTCAGAGGTGTATTTATCCAAGAGGCAGCAACTCTTCCTCAGGCTGCTGGTTCAATGGTAGAGAGAGACTTTATCAAGTGTGCTGCACCGCATGTCCCATTACTTCCCTTCATATCGGGCCAGATCCTGCTTTTCTCCTGTTCCACAAACACTTTTCCTTAAGGCAGGGGCAGGAATAATCAAGTAAGGCGCCAGTCAGCATGACAGGGTTGCCGGAACCTACCCAGTCTGATCATAAAGTAGCCAGAGGAGGGAGGAGCATCCCTCAAATGTACTGTTGGCACTACAGCAATAGGAACTTTTTTTTTTGTTTTGAGTTGAATGTGAGATTCCTGTCAACATCTATTCAACAAGCACTCGCTCCCCATTTCCTCTTTGACCTCTAAAGCACTCCTCATTCCAATATTTAAGCACTACCCTAAAACAAAATACCAAAGGGTCCAAACTATAGCCCAGAAGATGGCTATAAACATCTGTCCTTTTGCTTCTAATGGAGCTTGAAATTAACACTAATTTTCTATTTCATCACCATTTTTCAGAGAGTTTAAATTCTTTAGGACAAGGACCACTTCCTCTTCCTCCTAGGTCTGCACAGCGTGAGGCTAAAAAGATGGGTCTTGGCTACTGCAGAGACGATCAGAGGAGACACAAAGACTGCTTACAAAATACTGCCATAGCAGGAAGCACAGAGAGTATGCAGGAGATATTTAATATATACTCATAAATGGAAAGATAGTTCTCTGCAGTTTTTAACCATTTCCAAGCAGGGTAATCTTCAGTACACTGCTTTAAAAATCTTCATTAAATAATCAAGCGGTAAAGATTAAGCTATAAAATGCAGCTACGGAGCAAACTCCAAGAATTAGGATTACAGATGAGCCTTAGAATTAAGTCTGACAGCAACCATTGGGGAGAAACCAGATAAAACATTTCGCTCATCTGTGGGTTTATCTTCGGGGCTCTTTTGTCTCCCATGACCACAGGGCCTAATGGCCTCCCAATCCTACTCCGTACTCAGCTAGAAGAGCTTCCACTACCATCTTGCAAATGGAAAAACTAATAAGATTATATTCTGCTACACTGATCCAACCTACAGTAACACTACAACACCTCTCCTACAGGTATCTGCAAAGCACAGGAGATGGAGAAGTTCTCAAAAACCTTAAAGCGCGTAGGGAGCTCAAGTCCCATCAAACATCAGGATTTGTGCTCTCAAGTCAGATAGCTTGTTTTAGCTACAGCCTTGAAGGGGCTCCTCTGTCCCAAAAAGGTTGCCAAAGCCTCCTCTGCTCCTACACTTCTCTCGCAGCCAACCTAGTCAATGTGATGTGAGCTAGAGAAGACCTACTACTTACACTGTTCCACTTCCCTGCATGTTTGGGGCTAGCTTTTCAAAATCTCAAGGACCTACATCCAAAAGCTTAGAATCCAATCAAAATCTCATAAGTCAATATGGTTAAATAAACTAATAAAAAAAAATAGTATTCAGTAATCTTTCTTCCCTGGAAAAGTCTAAAATCAGAGAAAGTGCTCCCTGATTTCTCTTTGCAAAGCATGATCAACCAAATCTAAAGACTCCTGGATACATTGGTGTAGGTTAGTTCACAGAGGCAAGATACCAGCACTAGTAGGAAGCATTTGAGATTCACTGGAGAAACCTTACAGCAAAGGGGTACAGAACATTTGATGTGCTCATTTTAATACCATTAAACACCGTGGTTTCCTAACAGCCCTTCTGAGTCTTCCGGTGTCAGAAATCTGGCAACAAAACCAAACCTGTGACGTGTTCATCTTTAAATCTTGACATCATAGGAATTTATTAATCAGACAGATGGGGGTTTGGATTAATGTTTTTGCCCCAGTTTAGTTCTAGAAATGAGTGGTCTGAAACTGCCAGCATTAATATGATTGCTTTATTGTGTAGTTTAAATTTGGATTGTGCAGCAAAGCTGCAGAGAATTTAATTGACTCTTTTTATAGCTTAACTCTCAGCTACAACATCAATATTAGAAGAGGAAATGTCATTTCTAATTTAACTTAATTTTTAAAGAACATGTTTCTGTAACCTTTGGTATGTAATATCTTTTTGTTTTAATTGAAAAACATCTCTTTTAAGTGATAAAGTAGGCTAATATGAAAGCTGATATTCAGTTAACCCATATTTTCAAAGTAAACAAGCCCTTTTTGTGTAAATGGAGGCCATCAGTCAGCTTTGGTCTAATTCCTCTGAACTCAAAAATATTACTCCAGAAAGGAAGTAACTAGAAAACATTTTATGCAGATTTGAATTGAGGTCTTTGTGTAGTCAAAGACAGTTGCTGTCACCACAAACCATGCTAGTAGTGCATGGAGTTCTCTTGATTTCAGAGGCTGTGGGCATATTTATGATTTTTAAAAAGCCAACATTCTACCCTGGGATTGGAAGCTGTAGGTTAGCTGACTTCAATTAAAATATTTAAGCTTGGGTTTTAAGTCATGCTAGCAGCTCAAGCTTAAATTTCTTGCTTCTAAGGTTCTGGTCCCATGTGAATATGTAATGCACCATGATAAAGAACAGGGAAGCAAAATCAGAACATATGTGATTTAAAAGGCACATTGCAACCATTTTTAAACCAATTATCTCTTCTCAAAATACTAAAGAAGGGAGAAAACCTCCCACTCTAAAGCTTAACTGGACTCCATCCAGAGCCCTTAGCCCAGGAATTCAAAACATGAATGCTGTCCTTTTTTAAAACCTAAGCTTCTTGTTAAGTTTCATTTCTCCTAGCTATATCCTTTGAGTTAAGATGGCATCCTTAAAACAGATATTTAAGGAGCATAACATGAAGTAAGTTCACATCAAGTTTTGATGAAAAATACTAGTCTAACCTTTTCTATGCTTTTGCAATTACTGCCTCAGTTCCAATTTTCTCTCCTTTATTAACAAACACCTTTAAATAAGGTAACCATAGCAATGCTTTTCAACCTTGATGTCTTTTGTTTAGTTTGCTTGAAGATGAAGTCACAACATCATTTTCATCAACAACTTTTATGACAAACTTAATTTCAAGACTAAGACATTATTTCAAGTAAGGTATGAGAGAGAGGGAGTTTCCGCAGAAAATAATAATTTACCTTTAGCTTTAAAAAATTGAATGTACAGTGTCTGTTAGTACAATGTTCTTACCTCAATATTGGAGCTGATTTGAATTCTCCTGAACTTTTTTCAGTCTGCTGACATATACAGACAGCGAATCAGAGTGAAAATTTGAATTCTGTTTTCCGTTAGCAGTTCTTTAATGTCTGTGATAGGGCAGAGCTCATAGGGTCACAGAACACACTATGCCCAGGTACTTCACACGTACTGATGGCAACAAGTCAGCAAAAACAAGCTTGAAAGATCAGAACACCCTGGCACAAAGACTAAAGGATTCAAAGAATTTTATTAGCCATTTCATTGGCTTTGAGAAAAATGCAGAGACCTCTAGCAGTAACTACATTAAATTAAAAAAAAAAAAAAATTCAGCTGAATTTTTTCAGGAGGAGCATGAGGTGGATCACATATTAACTCTCCTTTCACATGGCTTCCTGTGCCACAGAGAATCTGAGAGGTTTGAGGGAGTCTTGCTTTGACTAGGTCCTGGCTACGTATACATACTCTTTACAAATCCATTATGTAACATTCAGTATCTATAATCACAATCTTACTTAAAAATTGCATTCCCAACATAAATTTTGACCACAAATATGCTTAACATTGTACCCCACAGAGTACACTGCACAGCTCAAATGTACCAGATATTTCCACCACGAATTTTTTGAGTTAAACTACAAGAGTGGAAATGCCATCTGGGAAAGAAAAATAATTGCAACAATATAGAAATCTTTGTTTTATTGGAAAACACCTTGCTGGTTATCTCCAAACTAAAGGTTACCATGGGAATGTATAAACATTCTTCACTCTTCTTTTTATTCCCTTGAGGATATATCAGTCCCATCACACAGTCCTTCTGGGTCTCAGACACAGTCCTACACAAACCGAAACATCACTTCAGTTCTGTATTGATTCACAAACTCAACTCCAGCCTACTTCTACTGGCCATAATGCAGAAGTGCCTTGTCTTTTGACACGAGTAGGAATGTTATTTTAAACTCTTCCTCTCCTGCAGGTGGTATGTTGTTAGGTCACACAAACACCTACACTCAGATCTAACTTAAGCCATTGTCTTCGTGAACTGCTCATGTACATAAATTAACTTGTGATTAAATGCATGCAGACCAGGACCTGAGAATCATTTATAATATTGGTTGTGTCCAAGAAAAATTAAATTTAAGTTAAAGAGGCAGTATTTCCAGCATTAATGTTGGAAAGATGGACCCACTACATATTTTAGTACTCTTTTCACCTGAAATTATCAATACTATCACATTATCATTCAGATCTGATCTTTCTACAAAGACTCTTTACTGACCTCTAGAAGATCCCTACTCAGCTGTATTCTTACCCTTCAGACCCGTCCCTTCCTTCAGCCACAGGATTCTTCTACGCACTTAGAGGCCTCCTCTCTAATCAGATTACTCATCACAGTAATCTAAAATCCACTGAAAGTGCTAAGCTTTATATAGGCTTTTTACAGGCTTTGGATCAGACCACCACACTGGCAGCAAAACCTGTATGACATATCTGACAGCCTGGACAAAATTTTCTTGTAGTTTTTCCAAGGGAAGAGAGATCCAATGGCTCTTTCCAAAGGGATTTGTTTCTCACTCCTCCTAGTATGATGCTTACTACCGTGTAGGCTGCACAAAATATTTT
>VYZW01027871.1:1714-21576 GCA_013401315.1 Balaeniceps rex | reverse complement strand
TATAAGCTATTACAAAAAATTTAAAAGCTATTAGACTATTGAAAATAGTTTTGAACAATAATATCTGGATGCATTATTTCCATGTTTAAAGACCAATTAGTAAAAGCATGACTGCTAATACAGGCTGCCTGAAAATTCAATAACTAGAGATAATGGTCAATTTCTCCAATGTTACTAACTAGAGAATTCTACTTCAGTTGAAATCCACTTAAGTGAGCAACATCCACATATTGTAAAGAAAGATTAAGAATACATTAGGTTGGGCCAAGAATCCTTATGATATGAGTAGGCAATTACAAAAACCATCTCTGATTTACCATCTCCACCTCTTTTATTGTATTTTCTGCTCTGTCAATACAAAACAGTGGCAAGAAGTGAAATCAATAATAATCCCCCTCCCACTTTTTCTTTTTTTTAAACTGTCAAAGTAGAAAAAAAATAGACAGCTTCCAAAAAACAACAGTCTTGCAAGAAAGCACAAATATATGCTCTCTAAAAAGGGGAGGGAAAGAACAAATATTACAGTTCTCTCTCTATAAACTAGTGGCAAAATGTGCTGGAATGCTGTACCCAGAGGAAAAGGTGTTTTGCTGTACTTTATGGACAGCCAGTCTGCAAAGATTTAAGGTTGAATTCTCATAAAACCAGCCCCGCACATACATGTTCATGAATAAGAACAAGTGTCCAAGGTTCAAACAATGCCCTTTTCTAAAGGCCCTTATCTGATTGCTGAGCACTGCAACAGTCCCACCGAATAAAGTAAAACATAATTATCTCCAGCAAATTTTATGAAATGAGACTACTGCCTAGTGCTCTGGGTAAGAAGGTTTGTTTAGAACAAAAGGCATCCACCCCAGCAACACCAGCACAGAAGGAAAATGTTCAAAAGTTGGCCAAAAAACTATCTGAAAACTGATACAATAAAGCCCATAGGAAACAGTTATTGAACAATCAGCTCTATGAGGCATAAGGCTACACTTCTACATCTCTATAATTACCTTAACCTTCAAAATCAATGGAAAGCAGCATGGGATTTGTAAAATCCAACAATCCTGCAGTGGTAAGAAACTATTTTCCATGAGACACAATTGCATCATTTCATCTTGAGGCAGAAATACAACCTCATATGTCATTAATATTGGGCAAATATACAAAGTTTTCTTGTGCTTTCAAGAGTATGTTATTCCTTTTAGTTTGATGTATCAAAGAAAAACATTTTAAAAGTTCAGTGAATTTACTGACTACTGATGAACTTTCACACATGCCTATAGTTAAGACAGGGTCACGGTTATAGCACTTGCAATGGCAAAGCCTCTTAACAATTTTCCTTTCTTCCTTAACCATGATATAGTTAACAAGAGCAAAGTAAAAGTTAGAATTTCAGGTGTTTGCAAAGTTTCCTCAATAGTCTTTCATTTCTATTTGGGTTGAAACTTCATGTATTCTGAATAATAGAAACAATGTTCAAAGCATACTTTTCCCTCCCAGCTTTATACTTGCTTAATGGTCCTTTACTTGTGATTTTGTGCATTAATTCCATATAAAGGTCTCCTTTAGGTTGAAAAAAGGGAAATGTGTTTTAACATTTAAAGCAAAGCTAAATAATACTGTACTGCTGGGAAATTTTCAAAGCCACATTAAAAGAGGATCATAAGAAAAAGAGGCATCCACTACAAAAACACTACATGGCTCCTTCTCTGTGCTCTACAATTTTGTTAAGATACTCTTTTAATCCAGCCATTTACAGTGACTCTCTCAGTAACATTAAATCAGGCTTTATAATACGGATTAAATGTTATTTCCTCCTCTAATTGACAGATCAGGTTTGGTGAATCTTGACCCTTACATCAGTTCCACACAAGCCATATTATACTGTTACGAAAGTGTTAAGAATATTGGGAAAACTGTATGAAAAATGTTTCTTTCCCTGGTGGATCACAATTGCAACAGGATGTCTGTCTACGGCATGTATGGGGCAGAGGGATACAGGTTTTCAGCAACTGCTGACTGAAAGCAATGCAAAATATCACAGGCTAGAATCCAATGCTGTTAACACTTAAATGCCTGTGAAACTTTCCCCATGCAAATAAGCCCTATGGATGCATTTGAAAGATGGTGCCTTAGCCTGCAGATGTGCATCATCTGAGCATTTCCAGTATTAGGTCCATCATGACAATCACATTTCACAGGAATCTCTGTCTGCCCACCACCCAAAAAAAGAACTTACAAATCAAAGAGTTACCTTTAGGGTCAAAACCACAAGACAGATTCTTTCTCTGACATTTCAGTGTCCTCCTGGGGAGAACGCTTGGAAGAATCCAGCTCTATTTTCATACTACCCAATTGTTTCTCAAAGGCTATACAAACCAAACTTACAAAGTAGCGTTCAAGCAAAGTTTTTCCCCAAACCACCATAGTTGGTGCGAAACAAATCTTGGGGCGCCCCTGCTGCAAGTACTCTGAAATAAGAAAAAGAAAATCATGAGATTTCACAGAAAAGCATCCAATCTCAGCTGCTGATCACTTGTCGAAGTTTATCTAACTTGCCACCTGCCCTGCTCTCCCTTTCCTTTCAGTTCAAGGTCTTTTATGGGTCACATAAGATCACAGCAAAGTGCAATTACTGATGTATTAATTTCAGCCTCCCCAGAGCACAGGGGTGAGGTGCAATCAGGGCTGCATCACCGTGTTCTTCTCTGGTGCTGCAGCTTCACCACTTCTTGGGCCACAGAGACCAGGAAAAGTTGTCTGAGAAGCCCAGAACCAGAGAAGCTATAGTACTGTATCCATCAAAGGTCCGAGAAAGTCTTGCACAAACCGTGAGATTCAGCAGGTCTGGAGATGTTTTGTTTAATTTGCTTGGATTCCTGTGATTTCATCTCCTCTGAAAATAGTTAACTACAGTTTCCCATACCATAGTATCCTTGGCAAAAATTATCAAGGAAAGATAAAAAGGATGAAAAATTGAATGGCTTGCTTACCTTTTCTAAATTTGCCATAAAACATTAAACAAATTCATTAAAAAAGGCACAACCCAGTCAGAGCTCCATCCCTGCTCTCCTCTTGCTTTGAGGCAGGAAGGTTGTCCCAGCAGCCCCCATGCACCAGGTAGGGACAGGCAGCACAGAGTCAAGGCCAGTTTCTTGCTCACCTAACTCCAAAAAAAGACTGTACAAGTCTATGTATTGGTGAACATTTGCCCCCTGATGCTGGATAAAGTAGCCCAAGGTTTAAGAGGAGATTCCTTACAGGACCACACACATCGAGTCAGAAGGCAACACTAAAAGCCTGTAAATGCCTTTTAGGTTTGCTATCCTGAAGTGAGTTAGAGGTGGGTTTGCTCCTTTAAAACCTAAAGATCAGACCATCCAAAATCTTTTTCCAGGTATTGTGCTCCAGAGCCTAGAAGCTTCTAGGTAATCTAAACTCCAAATTTAATCCACTGGCTTCCCTCTGTGTGCATGCACGTGTACATATGTGTTTAATACACATATTAAATTTTAAATAGATTGCTTTTAACTAATCACATCAACTGGCATTTGTGCAATGTAAATATTTGCTTTGTTCCTTCAACACTCTTTCAATTACACTGAAAATTTCAGAGAAATAAAATTACAGCAGGCTGAATATTAAAAGGCAGGGAGGGAGAAGAGCTAGAAACTAATCTTCAAAGGGAATTCTACACTTTGATTTTAGGTTGCATATTCCAAACACTCACATTTTGCTACACAGATGTCAAACCAGGAGGTAGGTAATAAAGCAGGTTCCTTTAAGATTAAAAAAAAAACATTTTAAATGATCAAATCAAACCATATTCCAAGTGTGACAGGAGTAAATGACGTATTATTAGTTCTTCCCTGAACCTCATTGAACCATCTCTTTCTATTGTAGCAGGGGTCTGTCAGCCATGCAGGTCCTTGCCAAAAATAAAGAAAGAATGGCAGCATTCCCCATCTGCTGATGAGTCCAATCTAAGGAAAAACAAAACACTGATTTTATTTAACTCTGTTCCAATTATTGTCAGGCGATACAAACAGTCATCATGACACACAGCCAGGTTTATTCATGTGCCCAACAAGCCAGGCCAGGCATAATAAAGAGATTACACACTCCGTTTGGAATACAGGCAACTTGGAATGGCTTTTATTAAAACTTAAAGCATGGGAAATATTGGGTAGTAGATTTAGGTATCACACAATCAGAAATATGTTTGGCTCAAAAACACAACACATGGCATCCCTAGTGAATGAGGGCATCTATTATTACAGCATAACAGGCCTGCCATTCTCTCCTTGCCAAAAGAAAAGCTTGGAATAGCACAGAGCACATGGCACTTTAAACTTAGAAGAGAGAGACTAGCAAGAGCTTTATAGAGTATGAAGGAAAAAAATTAAAAAGGAGCTTTGTAAAGTATCTGTCCCCCTTGAAAGACAGCTCCCTCATAAAACACCACCAGTCTCTGCACTGAAGTGACCTTGGAAGAGAAAGGGCTCTTAACATGAAGAAATGGGACAGAAGGGGCAGCAGTAAGGCTCTGCTTGATTTCTGGGGTGCTCCTGCTTCTTGCTGGCATTAACTTCTCTACCGGGCACAATCAGAGACCTGGGGAGCCCACTCAGGGCAAAGAGGTTGCTGATGTGCTGAAAGCACATGCTACCACATTGACCAGTTCTGCTTCATCATTTCCCTCTGCTACTCCATCTCTATTTGTGCCCATCTGTTGTATTCTTTCTGCTAAATACTTTGGGCTGGACCATCTGCCTACCCTGAGGTTGCACAGGTGACGTACAATGTGGCCCTGATTCACAGGTAGGATCCCAAGGCACAACCTACATAACAACCAAGGATACAGAACTCACATTTGCGATCTCAGGCTTTCACTTTTTAATCATCAGCCATCTCAGATGTTTACAGTTTATGGTAATCTGACCAGTCCCAGCAGAACATTTTCTTGTATAAAAAGTGTTCTTGCTTGTTTATAAAAAACGTTCAGGTGCACCTAGATGTTACAGCTTCTGTGGGAGAAAGTGTCAGTTTAAGAAAAGACCTGGAAAATAAAGGTTTCTGAGGTTTTTTGACCCAGGTCAGTGCAAGCTCAGACTTGTTTTGACATGATGGCAATCTATGCCATGGATGCAGGAACAAACAGGGGCAGGAGGCTCTCAACGACTAGAGGAAAAAATGGATCTCTGCTTCATTTGAGGCTGACTGAATTTACTTCAAAGGAACCTCACGTGGCATAGGAGGATGAGATGCCTAGAAATTGCACAATGAGGAAGACAGCAGGATTCTCTTTGGGGTCTAATCAAATGGATTAAAAAATGCTGATATACAGACAACTACTACTCCCATTTCACCTAACATTCCGAACTTACACTGCTTGTACTTTCCTCAGTAACATGTCAGTCTGTTCATTTTTTTTATTTACAACCCTCCGTCCTGTGTATCAAGGTGTGCAACAACAACCTGTTTACAGTCAGCAGTTGAATAGCAACTTTTTTCTGAATAAATCTATAACAAGATAGGTGAAGTGTCTAGACAGATTTAATCCAGGCAATAAGTATTCCATAAGGCAACAGGTTCAGACTTTAACAGGGCTGCAGCTAGGGCACAACAACGGTCAGAGAGAACTCCACAGTGATTAAATTTCCTTAACCCAACCAGGTGTTCAGCCTGAATCCAATCTCTCATAGTCTATGACCACTCAAGGAATCTACCACTTTTTTGTCACCAATAGTTAAAGCAAAAGCAGTGTTTTCATCTGTAGACATCAGCGTGCGTTACAAAGGTGGGCACACACCCTGGGGAAAAAAGGTACGGAGGTTGGACAAATGTGTCCTGAGATCAAAGACGAAGCTGAGAGGCACGGTGAAGCTTACAGAAAGGCCTGGAGCTCTGTAACTACAGGAATATCCTTTCTCCTTACGCACACATGCCTGCAGTCCCATCAAGATGGCAAGTGATAGCAATACCACCTTTGATACATTAACATAGCAGCAGCTCTTTGCTGTTTTTCTCAGGCTGCTACAGCAGTCAGGATGCAAGATGGGTCTGAGCTGTGGAATATCTGTTTTCTGCAATAATTGAGGCATTATAATAGTTTCAAAATTTAAAATCTGGTTTAAGGCGGAATAAAAAGGAAATTACAGCAGATATTACAAATAGGAAAAACCTAGAGGACTGATTTAGATTAGCATATTCTTGAGATACAGTATAAAAAAAAGAAAGCAAATGAGATGTTGTTTGTATCATAGAATGATAGAATCATAAAATGGTTTGAGTTGGAAGGAAATCTAAAGATTATCTAGTTCCAATCCCCCTGCCATTGGCAGGGATACTTTCCACTAGATCAGGTTGATCAAAACACCGTCCAGGGATGGGGCATCCACCACTTATCTGGGCAACCTGTTCCAGTGCCTCACCACCCTCATAGTGAAGTATTTCTTCCTTATATCTAATCTAAATCTACCCTCTTTCAGCGTAAAACTGTTACCCCTTGTCCTATCACTACACTCCCTCATAAAAAAGAATCCCTCCCAATTTTCCCATAGGCCCCCTTTAAGGTACTGGAAAGCTGCTACAAGGTCTCCCCAGAGCCTTCTCTTCTCTAAGCTAAACAACCCCAATTCTCTCAGCCTGTCCTCATAGGAGAGGTGCTCCAGCCCCCTGATCATGTCCATGGCCCCCCTTGGGATTCGCTCAAGCAGGTCCACGTCTGTCTTATGCTGGGGACCCCAGACCTGGATGCAGTACTCCATGTGGGGCCTCACAAGAGCAGAGCAGAGGGGGCAAATCCCCTCCCTTGACCTGGTGGTCACGCTTCTTTTGATGCAGCCCAGGATGCAACTGGCTTTCTGGGCTGCAAGTGCATGTTGCTGGCTCATATTCAGTTTTTCATCCACCAGTACCTCCAAGTCATTCCCTGCAGGGCTGCTCTCAATCCACTCATCGCCCAGCCTGTATCTGTGTTTGGGATCGCCCCTTCCTGGGTTCAGGACCTTGTACTTGGCCTTGTTGAACTTCATGAGGTTTGCACGGTCCCATTTCTTGAGCTTGTCCAGGTCCCTGGTCTCAGCTTGGTGTCATCCACAAACTTGCTGAGGGTGCACTCAATCCCACTGTCCGTGTCGCTGACAAAGATGTTAGACAGCACTGGTCCCATTACAGACCCCTGAGGAACACCACTCGTCACTGGTCTCCACTTGGACATTGAGCCATTGACCACACCTCTTTGAGTGCGACCATCCAGCCAATTCCTTATCCACCCAGTGGCCCATCCATCAAATCCACGTCTCTCCAATTTAGAGACAAGGATGTTGTGCAGGACAGTATCAAATTCTTTGCGCAAGTCCAGGTAGATGATGTCAGTTGCTCTTCCCTTATCCACCGATGCTGTAACCCCGTTGTAGGAGGCCACCAAATTGGTCAGGCATGATTTGCCCTTAGTGAAGCCATGTTGGCTGTCACCGATCACCCCTCTGTTTTCCATGTGCCTTCGCATAGTTTCCAGGAGGATCTGCTCCATGGTCTTGCTGGGCACAGAGGTGAGACTGACTGGCCTGTAGTTCCCCAGGTCTTCCTTTTTTTCCTTTTTTAAAAACAGAGGTTATGTTTCCTCTTTTCCAGTCACTAGGAACTTCACCAGTCTGCCACAACTTTTCAAAGAGGATGAATAGTAGATTAACAACTTCAATCTGCCAGTTCCCTCAGGACCCTCAGCTGCATTTCATCAGGTCCCATGGACTTGTGCACATTCAGGTTTCCTTAGATGGTCTCGAACCTGTTTTTCTCCTACAGTGAGCAGTACTTCATTCTCCCAGACCCTGCCTTTGGATTCTGTGAATTGGGCAGTATGAATAGAGCACTTGCCGCTGAAGAGCAAGGCAGGGGGGCGGAAATCTAGTTAAAAGTTTAAACCTAGTTTAAATGTAGTTTAAAGCTCTGTTGATAAGTCCAGCCAGCTTGTTACCCTGGACACTCTTGCCCCACTTGGCCAGTTGAGCCCCGTCAGCTGTTGACAGGCCCGGTTTCTCAAAGGTATGCCCAAGATCGTAGAAGCCAAGACCTCGAGCACGGCACGAGCTACGCAGCCAGCCATTCACCTGTTCAATTTGCCTCCTTTTTCTCGAACCCCCTTCCCTGACTGGGAGGATAGAGGAGAACACCACCTGGTCTCCCCATCCCTTGAACATCGTTCCAAGGGACATAAGGTTTCTTTTGATATTTCTGAGTTGCCTCATTGCAGCGTCATTCGACCCTACCTGGAATAGTAGGAACCCACAATAGTCCACAGGCTTGAGCAGGCTCAGCAGCCTCTCCATGACATCACTGATGTGAGCTCCCAGCAGGCAAACTTCTGTAGAGACATTGTCTGGACAGCAAATGGGTGCTTTGGGGCCTCTCAGCAAGAAGTCTCCAGTTATTAACACCCTACAAACTTTTCTGGTGGCACTGGTTCTAATGTGGGTGGATGGTTGGACCAAATTTGCACGGTTGGCCTTTCCCAGGTTTTGCCCATTACTCAAATCTCTCCTCTTTCTTCAGCCCCAGGGCATCGTACCCGTTATGTGAGGGCACTGCAGGGGGAAGGGTAAGATTCCTCCTCCTGCCCCCAGCAGAGATGAGAGTCCAGTCTCCTTTATCTTGTGAGTTAGTTGAGTCTGTCAGCTCAGAGTTGGAAGTAAGCTTACCTTCCCTTTGCAAAGACTTAAGGCCAGGCTGTCACTCAGCTTGTGACAGTGCACACCATGCATCGATCTCTCACTCGGATTCCCAGATACTGCGCTGCCTGTTAAGGTCCTCTTGTAACATGGCTACTTGCTTGAAGTCTTGGGCTTAGTGACCATGATACGATAGAGTTGTCGATTCTTGGCAAAGTAAGGAGGAGGGTCAGCAAAACCGCTACCATGGGCTTCCAGAGGGCAGACTTTGGCCTGTTCAGGGCACTGTTTGAGAGAGTCCCTTGGGAGACAGTCCTGAAGAGCAAAGGGGTCCAGGAAGGCTAGGCAATCTTCAAGAAGGAAGTCTTAAAGGTGCAGGAGCAGGCTGTCCCCATGTGCCAAAAGACAAGCCAGCAGGGAAGACAACCAGCCTGGCTGAACAGAGAGCTCTTGCTGAGACTCAGGAAAAAAAGGAGAGTTTACTACCTTTGGAAGAAGGGGCAGGCAACTCAAGAAGAGTACAGGGATCTCATTAGGTCATGCAGAGAGGAAATTAGAAAGGCAAAAGCCCAGCTAGAACCCTGTCTGGCCACTGTTGTAAGAGATAATAAAAAATAATAATAAATACATTAACAACAAAAAGAGAGCCAAGGAGAATGTCCATCCTTTATTGGATGTGGGGGGGAACATTGCCACCAAGGATGAGGAAAAGGCTGAGGTACTTATGCCTTCTTTGCCTCAGTCTTTAATAGTCAGACCAATCATCCCCAGGGTATTCAGCCCCCTGAGCTGGAAGACAGGGATGGGGAACAGAACAAACCCCCCATAATCCAGGAGGAAGCCATTAACGACCTGCTACACCATCTGGACACTCACAAGTCTATGGGGCCAGTTGGGATCCACCCAAGAGTACTGAGGGAGCTGGCAGAGGAGCTTGCCAAGCCACTCTCCATCACTTATCAGCAGTCCTGGTTAACAGGGGAGGTCCCAGATGACTGGAGGCTTGCCCATATGACGCTCATCTACAAGAAGGGCCAGAAGGAGGATCCGGGGAACTACAGGCCTGTCAGCCTGACCTCGGTACCAGGGAAGATTATGGAGCGGTTCATCTTGAGTAAGCTCAACAGGCATGTGCAGGTCAACCAGGGGATCAGCCCCAGCCAGCATAGGTTCATGAAAGGCAGGTCCTGGTTGACCAACCTGATCTCCTTCTATGACCAGGTGACCGGCCTAGTGGATGAGGGGAAGGCTGTGGATGTTGTCTACCTGGGCTTTAGTAAAGCCTTCAACACTGTCTCCCACAGCATTCTGCTGGAGAAGCTGGTGGCTCATGGCTTAGACAGGTGTACTCTTCAATGGGTAAAACACTGGCTGAATGGCCGAGTCCAAAAAGTTGTGGTGAATGGAGTTAAATCCAGTTGGCGACCAGTCACAAGTGGCATTCCCCAGGGCTCAGTTTTGGGGCCAGCCTTGTTTAATATCTTTATCAATGATCTGGACTAGGGGATCGAGTGGACCCTCAGCAAGTTTGCAGACGACACCAAATTGGGCGGGAGTGTCAATCTGCTTGAGGGTAGGAAGGATCTACAGAGAGATCTGGACAGGCTGGATTGATGGGCCAAGGTCAATTGTATGTGGCTTAACAAGGCCAAGCGCCAGGTCCTGCACTTTGGTCACAACAACCCCATGCGATGCTACAGGCTTGGGGAAGAGTAGCTGGAAAGCTGCCTGGCGGAAAAGGACCTGGGGGTGCTGGTTGACAGCTGGCTGAACATGAGCCAGCAGTGTGCCCAGGTGGCCAAGAAGACCAACAGCATCCTGGCTTGTATCAGGAATAGTGTGACCAGCAGGAGTAGGGAAGTGATCATGCCCCTGTATTTGGCACTGGTGAGGCCACACCTTGAATACTGTGTTCAGTTTTGGGCCCCTCAGTACAAGAAGGACATTGAATTGCTGGAGCGTGTCCAGAGAAGGGCAACGAAGCTGGTATAGTAGGCAGGGTGGTGTTGGGATCAGCACGGAGCAGATCACCTCAGTGAGTATCACGGTATATAGCAGAATTTCATTCAAAAATGCTATCCAAGGTGGAATTGTGTAACATCAAGGTTTTTATTTTATCAACCACCATATTTGACCACAGTCCTAGGCAGGTTGTGAGATGTTTGAGGTTTGGCTTTGTGTTCTCTGAAAAAATAGTAATACACCATAGCACAGGCTGCAGCCAGAAGAGATCAGAACTCAGTGTCTCCTGGGTCCCAGCTCTGGGCATTTCTGTTTAGCCTGGAGGATTTGTACTTCTCAAATTGTGCACTGGAACCGAGATGTGAAACATCCTGAAAAATCTGGTAGGCTTAAGAGCTCTAAATTTCCAGAAGAATGAATTTCACCCTAATTTCTCATTCTTAGGAATTATCTTTCACAAGCAGCTAAGTAATGACTGTATCTGATTACAATTCAACTTAATAAAAACCCTGCAGAATACCCACACATACTTGGAACAGAAAAGGGAAATGCAGTTATCTGAAATTCTCCATTCATTCAGAGCACAACCTGAGACCTGGCATAAATGAACCTGCTGAAACCTGGGCATAAATATCTCTCACCAGTGCTCACAAGATGGTGTTGTAATTGATGCCAAAAATTCAGCAGCTTTATCAGATGCAATTTTTTCCTACTGACAAAGTATTCCACGGAGCTGTATTTCAATTCTGATTCCATATGTCACTTCAATTTCTGATCAGAGCTTGAACATAAAAAAAATTATAGCCTGCCTCAATGGACCAATAAAAAAGGATCATTTCTTTTTACATATCAACATTTATTAGTCTCAATCATTTCAGAAATATAATCATTATAGTCCCTTTTACTGAGAACAGCTACTCCCCCCACACACTCATCCTGGGGGGCTCCTCCATACAGATGCTCTCTTTCCTTTTATTTCTGAGCATGGCTTGTTGTTCCACTGCAAAATCTGCCATCATGCATAACCAAGGCAAAAATTAATTAAAAAGGGTTCGGGTTTTTTCCTATTCCCAATACCCTGGCTCTTTAATATTACTATTCTTTCCTTCCCTCTCCCCCAAATAAAATAAACCTTGACTAAAAAGTCAAAGGCAGGGGAAGTTTCAAGTCAGAAGGAATGATTGAGTTGACCATCCTGAACTTTGTATTTCACAGGCCTTTCAGTTTCAGTTGGGGCCAATTGTGCTTAACCAGAGCACAGCTCACAGCTGGCTACGGCACATATTCCAGAAGCATACAAGGCCCTGGTTGGACACCATCAATACGTAGATTAATCTTGGTTTTCAGAATCACTGATCATATCTGTTTGTTTTACACTCTTTCAGAATCTTCCCAAAGAAATTGATCCACCCTTCCTACTGAAAACCCAAGATAGATAGGATGCTGTTTTCAAAAAGAGTTTTACAAATCCCATCAATACTGGAATAAAAACAGAAAAAAACAAGGAAGCTTTATTGATTTACACATTAAAATGACATCTGCTTTTTGTGCATGTGCAGTCTCCCATGAGTGATAATTGGACTTTTCAAGAGAATCTAATATTGAACCTACAAGTACTATCCATCAGTTCTCCTTCCCCCTTTTCATAACAGCCCCAAAAGATTAAAGATAACATGCCTAATTAGTGTAGAATGGTATAAAAATCACTGCCTGGACTGAAACATGCAGTGCAAACAATAACTGAGCTTCTTGTTAACTAGAGATCATTTAAGTCAATCCTGGGATCTTTGTGTGTCTGGATACAGAACTGGAAGGTGGACATTTGTATGACCTCCACAACATGTAAAACTTCTTACTGAAAATCTTATTCTCACTAAAGACATTTGGACCAATTTTATTACTTCCATTAAAACATTTGACCATTTTCACTCAAAATTCATGTCCTTGTAATTCAAGACACCTCAGCTTAAAAGAATTTTATCTCAGCAGAGACTAATCCAAGTATTGCATGAGATGGAACAGAAACAAAACAAAACGTGTTTCCCATTTTCCAAGGATAACTTCCAGCTTTATGAGTTAGAGCAGAAACGTTTAAGGATCATACTTAAGCTACACCTAGGTTTCCATGCAAAGTAAAGCTAAGATAACTAAGTTTTGCATAGTTTTGCTTCACACATTGCTGTTATCTCCAAAATTCACATCCTTTGCAAAGTATAGCAACCCATCACCCACCAATCTGGAATAGATACTGAGGACTGGAATAAACTGTATGTGCTATATACATCACTCAATCAACATCACTCAGCCAGAAAATACTTAATTTCATGATAAAATAAGCCAAGGATTTTTGGTTGTGTTTGTTTTGGGGTTTTTTTGGGGTTTGTTTTTTTTTTGTGGTTTTTTTTTTGTTTTTTTTTTTTTTTTTTTTTTTTTTTTTTTAAATATGGGATCAGTGCAGGTTTCTGAGGACTTGTGTTCAAGGCAGATCGAACAACATGAATCAACTGATACACAGCTGCTAGCTGAAACATCAGAAAGTGAAACAATTCCTCATCAGTGGTCCTACAGGCATAGCTCTGCTCCAGCACGGGGCTGCCGCAGGATACCAGCAGCACCCAGGACTGCCTCCAGCAATGGGTCACCCAGCTTGGGCTCCCACCCTGGTTCAAAGGAAAGGACGCATAATCACCTTACTCTGCACAATTTTGTCTGTGCTGGAGCCACAAACTCAAGCACTTCATGACTCATGGGAGGTACAACATGGAGGCCTGACCTGCCACACACATGAAGATGCATCATCTGTTTGTGCACCATGGCAGGCAGCCCCATGGCAACAAGATGAAGGCACCAGCTGTCAGATTCCTGAACCCCAAGCATTTCATGGAGAGACTACACTTTACACACCACAGGTCCTGTCCAATTTTAATTTACACTGCCTTTATTTAGTAGGAGACACACCACAACTACTCCAACACATAGCAGACTACTCAGATACGCAAATCTTAATTAAGAATTTTGGCAGCAATCTTGTCACTTGTCACATCAGCCGCCTTGCCAAATGCCCTCCTACAAATAACTCCTGAAGCGCTGCCTGCTCTGTGAAGGCCACGTGTGCGCAGGCAGCTCCTTTCTCTGCTCTCAGCAGTCTTTATATCAGTTCATGTCTCAGCCAAGTAGAGCAGCATTTTGTTTTTCCTACAGTCCTTGCATTGTCGTCACACAGCGGGTGCTTCCACATCACTAACACAAGCAGCAATGGAGCCACCGCAAGGCCAGAAAAGCTGCTGCCCCAGCAGATGACTGTAATGTATCTTCAGCAAACGGGATTACAATGAAATTGTGGTGTTTGCATTTCCCTGAAGGTTCATGAGCTGGTCTGTGACCACACTTTAATTTTAAAAATCCACAAGCTAAAGACCCTTGCCTGGTGACTCCTGCCATTCTCTTGGGAGCTGTGGCCTAAGGAAAGAAACATACTGACAAACTCCCCTTTCTCACTGCCTCAGTGCCACTCTTAAATCAGTGCAATTTTGCCACTGGCTTAAATGGTGGAAGAATCGGTGCCAAGGAAGTAACTTCTCTTTTGAAACCATACTCTTTAAGGATAACTGGCATGATGCAACATGGTGACAGGTGACAAAAGGAAACAGGCAGTTGGTTTTATTTATATATGTGTGTGTGTGTACCTCTGTACATATGCAGTTTTCACATACACACTACAGATGTGTACCCTCCTTCCACATAAGTTTAAGTTAGACCCTAATTTGCAGGAGACCATCTCTGTTCAGGACATTATTTAAACTCATAGCTTTACACTGCAGCAAAAGTCCCTGATGACTTAAAAAAAAAAAAAAATTAATCTTCAGGCAGCAAGAAGACATTGAAGATACGATTGCTGTGAACCTCCTCTCCAACAAGCAAAAGGAAGGAAACATGAACAAAGAATGAAAATATGTCATTATTATCTGCCTGGACTTTTAATTTTCCTGTGAAGGTTACCAGAGAGCATGGTGTGTCCTACAGACCCTGGTAGAGACAGATGATCTCTGCTGGGTCTGCAGTCCCTAATAGCTTTTCTCACCGACTTAAGTCACTCAGAAGCAAGAGCAATGCTGTCAAATTCAAGTTTACTTACTGCTAAACTCAGCCAACAAATTGCTCATTTCTGACAGATGTTTCTGTTTAAAGCAACTAGGAACCGTATGGATCATTCCACCTCAACAGTCTCAAGAGCCAGCCCAGCAACTCCAAGAGCCAGAAATTTGCCAGGAACAAATGAAAAACCTAATTAGATCAACAGACAAAATTTGGATCAAGATTAGAGGATCTGACAGGACAATGGGATTAGACTATTAACAAGACATAACAAGGTTTGGCTATTTATCATTTCACAATCAGTTTTCACAGTACAAGAAGGAAGCACTGGCAAATCAGCATGAAAAATGCAGACACGAGAATATCCTTGTTTCAGTTTAGCGTGTGCTCCCTTTTGATGCCAAATTCTGTGGAACCAAACAGTCTATTCTTAGAGAAAAGCCACTGCAATAGCAGAAAGAATTAAGAATTGGAGGCATAACAATGAAAATAAAAATAACAAAATCCTTAGAGCCAGATACCAGTAGTTGCAGGTGTACAAAAAGGGTAAAAAGCAAATAAATAATTGCAAACAACAGTTTAGAGCTATTCATGTGGAAAAGCTAGTGCAGACAAACATCTGGACAGACTTTACAATGACATTGTCATTTTTGTCTTCTCCACCTCTGTTCCAGCCAAGTATAAACATACTTTAAAAAATGAGGTTGGAAAACAAAACAACTGCATAGTTGCTTCCCCCTCTTGACAGGTTGTCTGTGGGACTGAACAGGGTGTAAGGGGGGGTAGCCAAGTCAAATGAATCTCAACTTCATGCCAAACTAGAAAACAGCAATGACAACAGAACTAAACACCACATACCATGGTCGGATGAACTAAGCTCCATTTCCTACCAGCTGGCTGCCTTCGTGCAGCTCCCAAGGGATGCTTTGCTCCAACAGGTCACAAGAGGTCTAGGCAGTATTTAGGCCAACCAGAAAGCGAGCCTGGCCCTCAACAGTCCTTTTGTCCTATTTCTGTTCAGATAAGCTGCACCTTCACCTTCTGCCCCCACATCTGTGAAGCCAAGCTTGGAAACAAACTGAGCAATCACGCTCCTTCAGTGGAATGAGTCTCTGTGCATTGCTTACCTGCTTACTGCCTTTTGTGTCAAAAATGAAGCCACTTCAAGGAAGCTCGTTCATTCCAAACGTTCCCTCCTCGCTCACCTGGGGAACAGAGATGCAGATGATGCACTGCATGTTTTACCCACAACAAAGCCATCTGGTCCCATCCCAGTGCAAACCCAAGTTGGCTTTAGTAAAGAAGTTATCACCAGCTTATTTCTATCTCTAGCGTTAGTCACAGGGGCCTGGTCAGATAGAACAACATGGTTTAAAAAAAAAAAAGGAAATTAAATCACAGAGCACTGCAGAAGAATTTTACAGATCCTGACATGTGGAGCTATACTTCCACAGCACCAGCAAGAAAATAATGCCCGACATGTGTGGCTCCTCACTCTCTGCCTACTAAGTGTCTTTTGCTTTGTATTTTGATTGTAAACTGAAGTTTAGAGCAACTTTTTGATCTACATGTGGACAGCATCTAGTACAGTGGAAGTCTCAGTTCATGTCTGGAGGGTCTACTTAATAGCAGTAAGTTAGTACACATTACCAGCACAAGGTACAGAAGAGACGCTTCCCCACTCCCAGGCCGTGCCGCTAATCCTGCCAATGAAGCACTACTTCCCAAAAGCCTGCTCAAATGATCCTGAAGGAGACAGCAATCTCAACATACTTGTCATTCTCTGACTCAAGAAGCTTAAGAGAGATTACAGCAGTATTATCACTAACCAAACTGTAACACCAAGCAAAGTAATTAAGTAATGATACACTATAAAATATAAACATTTCTAGGATCTTGCACTATGTGGAAGCACCTGTAATAGGAAGAAAAAACATTCACAGCACAAGGAACTGAAACCTTGATTGCCTGGATTTAAAAGCTTATTTCAGGGCATAGCTCATGTCAGTTGATGCGGATGTGTGCTCCACCCCAAGGTGTAACTGTCTAACAGGATGGCCATTTACAGCAGCCAGCTAAGGGAAGTTTTGGGCTGGAGATAATACAAGTGGAACAGCAATGAGGGAGAAACAAAAGATGAGGTTTTTTCCCTCAAACTGCTTCATCATATCCTCAACTTTAAATACCTTACTAGTTTCAATTAAAGGACTTATGTTAACATCTGTGTCAGTGTTGACAACAATAAAAGGATACATTGCAGAAGCAATATAAGTACGCTTACTCTTAAGTACACTGTTTAATCCTTCCATACATGTTTCGAAAATAATTCCTCTTTGTCAAATTAAGTGTGGCTTTTTGATACAATTAGCTTTTTGCCTGGAGCTCTGGTGGTCCTGATATGAAAGGAATCTAGATACACATCAGTTCTGGTTTAAGTTCTACATTTAAAAAAAGAAACAGATAAAAAATAAATCCTTCCTCTCAAGCTCATCTTCTCATAAATCCTATTAACAAGAGATATTCTGAGATAATTACAACAAGGCACCAGCATCTCTCCTTTCCTCAGTGACTTTTGATATAGTACATCATCATGACAATGGAGCAGCATCCCTGCCAGTGCTAGCACCTATAAATACCATTTTAATTTGTCTACTGCCCTTCAACTAAATATTGTTTTTTTTGTTGTTGTTGTTTTTTGGGTTTTTTTTGTTTTTTTGTTTTTTTTTTTTAAATGAAGCATGCACATAAATGAAATGAACAGGGGAGAAGGAGGTAACTGTGAGAAAGAAGCAGCACTTAAACAATAATAGTTTTTTAAAAATACATGCTCTCCAAGCCCATGGCAGCAGCAACATTTCAACAGGACAACAGAAAAAGCAAAGGAGTTCTGTGAGCACCTGAGCTATGAAAAAACAGATTTTCCTCTGGGATAAGGTCCTTGTGGCTTCCCCAGTGCCTGAAAAGGGCAAGCTCACACTACCACCTTTCCTTGTGGAGTAGATTAGCAGGAGGGTCTTTTCTTCCCTGCCCAGTTGTAGGAACCCAATAGTTTTAACCCCGCTCCTGCTCCGCTACATTTGGTGGAAGCTGACACGGATTCAAAATTGCCAGCAGGCAGGAAGAGCAGACAGACACCTATACAGTCACACATCCAGTATTGGCACAGCATCCTCATCTCCTCAGGAAAGCCAACAAAAAAATCCAACTATAGGGAACATGCCAGGGATGTCCTAGACAGCATTTTTCTGATACATTTGGACCATTTACATGGTTCTGTACAGAAGGACCAAGCTGTCCCTCTCAGCTGTTACACAGAAACAGTACTGAGTCCTTCTGTAGAACCCACAGAAACAACCATTTACATTGGCTTCAAATCAGATCTCCTACAGTTTAAACCTCTGCTTTCAGAGAACTTTGGTATTTGAAGTCTGCAAACCCACCTGACATCTACTGTAGTACAAGGCAAGACAGACCACTAGTATCTGTAAAGCATTCCTCACACTCAAGTATAAGCAGTTACAGTGGTAAACAAAATTAAACTAAGCTAATATGTGCAGCTAATAAAGACTTCTACAGAGCTAAAACATTCCAACTACATCCCAAAGTTATGAATTTTAATTTCTTTCAACTGTTGTTGAGAAGACGACAACAAGCATTTTACACCAATGCAGTTCCAGAGTTGCGGGTCTTGGTGTCTCATGTATTTGCCCTCTGCACTGAGATGAATGCCAGCAATTGACAGTTTAGCTACTTCTGATGCATAGCACGCAAGTATCTTCATCATAAAAAACCATAAAGAAGTCTTCTTATAATCATTGTAACTCATAAGGGCAAAACCTGCTAAGAAAGGCTTCTCCAGTTAACAGCTTAAATGTGACGACTTTAGCAGCCACATATGTACTCAGTATGGTTCAATTTCCCCCACAGATGTGTTTCTGATCCTAGGTAGGCAAAGCAGCTCATTTGTCCTAATTCTGAACCAGTGCATGCTAGTCTCCTTCAATCTCAATTAGCTAGTAGGAAATTTATTTAGAAAGCTGACAGGAACTATTTGGGGGATTAATGATCACTGATTTATGAATATTGAGTAGCATTTCAATAATCCAAGCAGAGTAATCACTTGTAGCTGAAGCCAGTTCTCCCAACCATTATAGTCTGCAGCAATCACTCAAAGGCAGTTAAATGATTCTGATTTATGACCTTAACCTACAGGCCCCAGTACATTTGCTCTATCAGTGTGTAAATTCTAAAAACGCAATTCCCTGCACCTCTAGAGAGCCAATTTAAGTCAACATTATGCATGAGCCGAGCATGCTTGAATTCTCAGATCTCTTATTTCACTCATTAAATTTGCACTGAACATCTTGCAATTAAAATTTCATATAGATTTTTTCTTATGATTGACATTTGGCCTTGGCAAAATGAGTTTAAATTTTGTTTCTCTAAAGATTTAGAAGGAGATAGATTGATCTAGACATTGTTTTCTGCAAGATGATGATGATGGAGCACTAATGCTTTTATTAGCATTTTGAAAAGCCTCCCTTTTTGCTGGAAGACTGTCTATCAGTAACAAGTGAAAGCAATTCAGTAACCAAAGCTACAGCTAGTACAGCAGCATCAAAAGTGTTGCTGCACAAAGTCTTCATGTGACCCTTTCCTGGTTTTAGGCCAACATCTTTAACTGGGGTGGAACAAATTAGGCCTTCCAGTACAAACCAGTATGTGCTCATCTGCCATGAATAAACAGCAGTTCTATTATATGATTTTGAAAATAAGCCCAGGACAACTAAAAAGAGCAGAAAAGTACTAAAGTGATTTCAAGTCCCGATCTGAAATGGTGAACTGTTTGGATCGACTCAAACACTAGATTTGTTGTGCTAAAATCAGGCAACTCATTTATTTTAACTCATGTTCCATCCCTCAGGCAATGAGTTGAAAGGAAGAACAGTTGTACCCTTCAGTGACCCCATGTACTTACTGTTCACAGCATACCTTCTATGCAGTAGAAATATCTGATCACACAGATACGGTCCACGCATCAAGGAGTTTACAACATAGGGACAAACACAATGACTGAGTGAGGGAAGAATTTATGCCTGAATTCATCAATGGCTTAACAGGACTGCAATGTTAAGAGCCCATGGA
>VYZW01027870.1:14881-29048 GCA_013401315.1 Balaeniceps rex | reverse complement strand
AGGCATGAGTATAGGAAAAATCTTTAAAATCATGCAAAACAGAAGATCATCATAATCATCATCAAAGGAATCCCATTTGGTATAAAAACGTATGGTTATGCAAGCAGGAATGAGTGCAAAATGTCAGGTTTCTAATATTACCATTTCTCCGTCTGCTTTGCAACTTGGGGAAAAAAAAAATCCGCCCCCCACCGGCCGAAACAAACAGAAAATAACTTGGAGTTCTCCGCTATNAGGCATGAGTATAGGAAAAATCTTTAAAATCATGCAAAACAGAAGATCATCATAATCATCATCAAAGGAATCCCATTTGGTATAAAAACGTATGGTTATGCAAGCAGGAATGAGTGCAAAATGTCAGGTTTCTAATATTACCATTTCTCCGTCTGCTTTGCAACTTGGGGAAAAAAAAAATCCGCCCCCCACCGGCCGAAACAAACAGAAAATAACTTGTAGTTCTCCGCTATCCAGCTCTAATCCTACCAAAATAGACATTGTGTGAAAGCAGCTTGTGGGAAACAGGATGGTGTGTTTAATTCCTACAAATACCTTGTGGCCATTGCTTGTCCTGAATCCATCCTTATTTATTCCTTGTGGAGATTAGTGGGTTGCATGACTCGCTGTAGCTCTGTGCACAGTCCCAAGAAAAGATTAAATAGGAGCGGTAAGAGGGTTATAAATAAAGCATGCCTGACTGAAGGGGCTAGAATTAAATACCTGGTTTTTGTAGGACTATGGATTGAGGGAGGTGGGGAAACAAGGGCTTGCATATCTTCTACTCCAGCCAAATCTTCAAAAATGACTGGAAAATATTGTTGCTTTCTGAAGAGGAGCCCTTTTCTTTCTCCTCATTGCAGTTTTGGACTAAAACTTTGTCACAAAAACTTAATCTATGAATTACTACTCTAATAGCAAATTCAGTGAAGGGTGCTTGTTTTGACAGTTCCAGCATGTTTTTATGACATCCTGAACATAACCGAGACCACCCACAGCACATTTCTAAGAGTGATTGCCATGTGATTCAGTACNTTCTAAGAGTGATTGCCATGTGATTCAGTACGCAGTCTGCTAGGCATCCCTTACGTATGGGAGAGAGGTAGGCAGGTGGCTGCTTTTCTGTGGGTAGTACGCCAGTGCACCAGCGCAGCCATGGGCAGGAGGTGTTCAGAAATCATTGGTTCTAGGGACAAACTGGGAATCTGGGAAGTGAGGAGGAAATGTGCTTACCTGGCAGCTCTTGTGTATGTGAGATCGCAAAGGAGCATGTGTCCATCGTGTGGAGCGGAGAGGTAGGGTCCCCCCAAAGCCATGAGGCCTTTCCTTGCTGAGAGCTGGTGTATTGCTAATCCTTAGTTTTCTGTTGATGTTACATCTTCTGTTGAACTGAAGGTGAAACATGCAATGAGTGCGGAGAGAACTAACTACACCCTCACTGGCTGTTTTGGACGAAGACTGGTTTTTGCTTCAGTCAATTATATCAGTAACTTATCCCCATTATACTCTCCTTTCATGTTTCATCTTTGGCATTTTAGCTTTGTCTGAATGATCCCACACCTTTACTTTACGTAACTGAGAGTTGACAGTACTGTCCGTTTTACGGGTTTAGTAACGTCTTGCAATGCGTTGAGGAAGAATTAAAAAAGTAAAATGGGAAATCAGTTGCCGAGTGTCTGTTAATTGCCAAGTTCTTTTTACAAGATAAATCTTCCTACTAACAGAAGAGCAAGTCATAAACATACTTTATAAAATCTGTGTTAACCTACAGTTTATTTTGAGAAGTTAAAGAATAGGTGAAGTTCACTGCAGACAAAAAAAAAAGCACTATTACTTTAGTATGGAACTAAACAAAAAGAGATTTTATGGGTCATAACCAACCTTCCCTTTAGCCTATGGAAGCAGAAGATGGTTTTCTCTGAAGCTGGACAAAATGCCTCTTGCCAGACTGGCTAAGGGTCTTGTTATGAGAGGACTGTCGTTGGCATCCTTTGCTCCATCAAGGACTGGGGGCACCACTGGCCTATTGCTCCTGCCGTTATTCGTTTGGAAGCCCAGTCCAATTGCGTCCTTGGATTTACAAAGAAAAAAATTATGAGATGGTGGGGGTTAGTGTTATTAGAAAACAAATACGGAGTTGTTGTTTTGGTTTGGGAGAAATGAGGGAGAAAGAGTTAATCGTAACTGTGGAGAGACCAAAAAAAAAAAGATCGCTTCAGACTAGCTCTGAGCTGCTCCTTCCATACTTAGTGAAGACTCAGAAATTCCTATGCGAAATTTGTATTTTCTCTTATTCCTTTTCTTAAAAATGAATATTCACAGTAATTCCTAACTCTCTAGTCCTTTGTTGTGACCTTCCAACTAGAAATTGATTTGTGCACATGAAATCTGTTCATTCTGGAGATCTGCAGCGTTACATTTGTATTTGGACTGAGTAGATGTTCTTTAGTTTTATGTTCTTTAGTCATATTTACAAGCCATTGAGTCTCCAGCTTTCTGATTGCATCATAGTATAGTGTAATCTGTAATGATCACATTACAATTGCATTATATCTTTTTATATCTTTTTCTTCTTAAAATGTATGTGCAAAGGTGGGGGGAGCTACACATGAGCATGCGTTTTAGGTTTACCACTGAGTTTCATACTGCACTTTTAACATTCATATTTTCTCTGCAAGGTCATAATATAATAGGTCCTTTAGAGGTTAAAATGTAACTATAAGCAAAAATGTGTTGCCAGTGTTTTGTGCGCTTTGAACTCCAGTGAGAGATGTTCTGGGATGGAGAGACTAAACGGACATGGGAAATGACTACTCTCCTCTGCCTGGTGCTTTGGAGACCTCAGCTGAAATACTGTGGCCTGAGCTTCCAGAAGGGTGAGGATAAATGTTTAAAGAACAGTAGAAATAGAGGAAATGGATTTTTAAAAGTGATTGATGAGGAGAAAAGTTGAAGGATTTGTTTTTTCCCGGGAAGAAAATACTGAGGGAAGAGCTGACTTTCAAAGTATAAAAAGCTGTGATAAGCAGGACATGGATCAGTTGTTATCTAAAGAGAGAAGTAATTTGTTTCTCTTTCAGTGAGTGATGTAATGATAAAGAAAAACCTTCTAAGGATATTTAAGCACAGGCCGTGAAAGCCCTTCCCTAGAATTCAGTAGACATCTGTGATGAATGTTTTATATGTGATCCAGCTCCATGTTTCTGTAATTTAGTGAATTGCGTGCTTGGCAGAGCAGGGGAAGGAGGAAATAATCTTACTATATGCAAACATGCTACTTGCATGTATTCGTTTGAATAAAGATAGCAATAACAAAGTAAACCAGAAGATAAAACAAAGTAAAGCAGAAGAAAAAAGAAAAGGGAAGAACAAGATGTTGAAATCTACAATTACATTTACACAAATCATTACATGTGGTAAAGAAAGTTTCTGTCATCATAAGGATGGTACTTCGAAAGAGCTACAGCTTGCTTCACACACAACGCTTTCAAAGTTTGCAGTGTTTCTGTTCAGGCAGCTGCTATCTGGTATACGCCTCTCATGCCTTCTGCATTTTGAACAGTAAAATTATTTTCAGATAACCATTTTTTTTTTAATCGTGTTCTGATAATACATGCACTGCAGGTTGATCATAGCTTGGGTGCAGTATCAGTGACTGGCAGGATGAACATAACCACCTTCTGATCCTGACTCCTTGTATTCTCTCTAATGCTGCGTGGTCAAGCATCACTGCTGCTACACTGTGTGGGAGATCTCCGTATCAGATCAGGATACCCCTGTGCTGCCTGTAATACAAGCATGGAACAGAAAACAGGCTCTGCCACTAAGAGCTTACTATCTGCAGTAAGAGACATCAACATAGGAGCAGAGTCATGGGAAGATGTGAAAGCAAGTAAGGTGGTTTTGACCATTGTGACAGATAAGTGGTCTTAGTGCTTCAGCTGTTGGACTGTTGTTAAACTCTGGGATTTTTGAGAAGAAATTTTCAGGGCGTCTTTGATAAATAAATAGTGGACATAAGGGGTGTTTAGGGTGCCCTTCCTGCATGAAGGGTCTGCCTGTAAGAAATAAAAAATACTCTCCTTTGACAGCTTTAACAAGTGGATGATAGAGGCTGGCACACTTCACAAATCAAAATCACCATCTCAATAACATATGATGAATATTAGAGACCTTGGTCATGAAAGGGCTCAAAAGTGAGGAGAGATAGTGTGAGCTTTTAGATGAAGGAAGGGAGGCTCTGGAAGAGTGTAGAGAGAAGTGGAATGATAGAGTAATAAGCTTAAAAAAAGTCTTTGCAACAAAGTTGCACCATAAAAATGATGTACTTAATGATTAGTTGAGATTTTTTGTATCGCTTGGATGTGATTAACTAGAAAGAAAGTCAGCTCTAAGATGACATGCCAGGAGGATGAGTGACTGCTGACCTGGAGCGCAGTAAAGAATAACATGAAAGGACAGAGTTACGCATTAGGAGAGAGACCCTCCGGATCAGGATTGTGGGTCTGTTGTCTTAGAAGTGAGGCAGTAGAAGGGATAGTGGCACAAGGGCATCTCTTTTTGTGGAGGCTTTTTTGGTTGGTTGCTTTGAGGAATTAAAGGTGAGGGCTAATGACCACTGAGATGTACAAATATGATTTGGGTTTTTTTAGGGTGGAATTGCTGAGAGGAAGGTGAGGATAGACTGGGAAGGAGGCTGTCAGAGTTGCAAGATTTCATCTGGCAAAATTGTGGAGGAATAATAAAATTAGAAGAAGCAGGACCAGAGAAGGCCCTGAGATTTGGCATAGCAGGTTTGGTAGACGTGGTAGCTGGTGGCTAAAGAGCTGAGTAAAGGGAGGCAAAGCTGAGATAATCATTGTCCATTATTCAAAGGAGAAAGAGAAGACAGCAGAGAAGACTAAGATGTCTTCGGCTTCAGATGGTGGGGTTAAAGGATGGGTGGCTAAGCGAGGTAGGTGATGAGGAATAGAGCACAAAATCTGCAACAGCAGGTCTTCCCTTAGAAGTATGTGAGGAATAAATACATATATTAAAAAGATATAGTTTACTATCAGGAGTGCAGTCAGAATCTTAATCTTGAGTGTTTGGGATTATTATCTTAAGTTGCCAGCTGCATGTGACAAAAATTCACATGGAAGGTGATTCTGCTCTTCCTTGAGGAAAAATAAACTGAATCTAATATGCCTAAGTAATTAAGGTCATTTTCCCTGGTTCCTGCTGGACACTTTTTGTGGCATTAACATCACCTGATGAGTTGCAAGGAGAAGGGGATTGCAAGAGGGCGGGTTGGAAAACTGTTCTGCAGATTGCTAGTTCTCAGGTCGTGAGGGGCTGTGAGGCAGTATACGGGGTGCTGAAAACCTCACTGAAGCAGGGAGATGCCTACGGTTCCAGAGAGCGTGCTGCAGCCCCAGCTGGGTAAGCTCACCATGTGGCTAGAGCAGCCTGCTCTGCTGAGGAGAGCTCTGGGCCATTTTAGTGAAGAAAAAACCCCAAACGTTTTAATGTGGTGGGCTGCACTGTTTCTCTTCACAAACACCTACAGAAGTTAGTCTGTAACAGGACTCCTTGATTATTTTTCCTGCGTCACCCAGCTTGTGTACCATCTGAAGATGGAGAGAACGGGCTACAGATGTTTCTCTTTTTTTCCCCTCTTTTGAATGAATAGTCTTCAAAAGAAAATTGCAGGTGGAGAGGGGGAAGAAATTCTGAGTGGAAACGCTTTTGGTATTTTCAAATTTTAAATGGGTAAGCAAAAGTGCAGATTACATATGAACTGCAGATACTAGATCCTAAATCTTAGATATGAGCTCTGAAAGTTGGAAACTTCAGCGTGTGATAGGAACTTAGAATCATAGAATCGTATAGGTTGGAAAAGACCTTTAAGATCATCAAGTGCAACCGTTAACCTACCACTGCCAAGTCCACCACTAAACCATGTCCCTAAGCACTGCATCTGCTCGTCTTTTAAAATGACTTGGAACAGTCAGTCATGTCTCTGGTTCGGATGCAGGAAGCAGGGTTGTCCTGAGCATAATATACAATGAGCAGCTGCTGAATTCTTTGTTATTGTTCTTTAAATAGGGTGTCATGTTTATCTTCAGAAAAAGAGAGGTACTTTGAGATTATATTAAACGAAGAAAACAAACTTATGAAATGCACAGGAACTTTTTATTAAAGTATTTAAAAGGATTTTCTCTGGGTATAGCAGCAAGGTTCAGAATTGAGGCTCACTGCATAGATTTCACTTTGATTGTAAGCTGATCGCTTATGCTGAAAACCAAACCCAGACTAACCCATGCGTCTTCTGGGTTGGATCTGGCTCACGTCTATTGAGTTAAGTATGCAAACAGAGCAATTGCTTGTTTGTCTGTGTGCATCAGCATACACATGCTCGCGCTCTGTGCATGCACATGCACACGTGTGGCCCTCTCATTCCAGGATCTTTCACTTGAGACCATGTAGAAGCTGACACTAGAGGAAACTCTAGCAGTGTATTTCAGGATGTATCTCATTACGTTAAGCAGCAGATAATGACTTAACAGACTTAATCCTTAAAAGGACTTTTTTTTTTTAAATTAAAGTGATTTTTTTTTTATTATGGCTCCCACTGTTGTATCTGTAAATTTTTGTTCAAGGTTATTACTCTAATATTTTGTTGGCCATTGGTTGTTTTAATGATAGCATCTGCACCAAAGTAAATGGATTGAATGAAACATCACAGAAGAATAGTAGGATCATGCGACTGCATATCTGTTGCTGATTCACTGTTACAATGGGAAAACCCCATTTCTATTTTAGTCTTTCTACCTATGATCTGCAAAGAATGCATTTTCTTACTTTGATTGCAATTTTGACATTTAAAGAAATGCTTGCTGTAATGAGGCTTCTGTGTTTTGTTCAGCATGAGAACATTTCAAGTATTTACATAATTAGAATATTAAGAGACTATAGATCATAATGTAGAAAACAATTTAAATTTTGCTCTCATTTAAAAAAAAAAAACAACACAATACAAAACAACCCTAAATGCAAACTCCCACACTCAAATCTTCTCGATTGTTCATTAGGCACAGATACGGGAACATGTGGAATAAAGAAGCTTTATATAGTTAAGAAGGAAGAGAGAGGAGCCTTTTATTATTCTTGTTCAGAAAATGTTCTTTTTACCTCATTAATTTTATGATTGTTTTATTAGTGAGGCAAATACAAAAATGGTTATGAGGAAAAAAATATAAATTCTAGTGAAGATGATGCCTGTAACTGCTCTTAACAAACCAACTGAGAAAAGATAAAACTCTTCCCTGTTTTGAGAAAGCTGCTTGTTCTAGCTGTACTGAATGCAGGAATTATAAAAACAAAATAGGATTCTTGTTACGCTTATTTGCATGTTAAATATTCTGGATGTTTTTCCAGCTCCCAGTTATTTCAAAGCAGTCAGAGTGTCTGAGCTCTGGGAACAAACCAAATGACTTACAGCACTCTTTGGTGTGCAGATGACCCCTTCCCTAAAAATCTGCTAGTCCAAAGCGGAGCAAGTTGATGATTGTACCCTTTGAAATCATAATAGGCTGCTGGGAGAAACTCTTTCCTTCATATCAGCTTCTGAAGTACATGGCTAAAGAGGATATTTGAGAGGGTACAGATAGGCAAACAGCACTTATTTGCTCAGTGATGAAAGTCATTAACATTACTGTTTTCTTTGTAGTGAAATTTGAAATGGCTTGAATGCGTAAAGCAAATAAGAAGTAGCCCAGCAGTAAAGTGCTTTAGACTAAGTTCAGTTGCTCTTTAAATCAGGCATTAGCCTACGCTATTTAACACTTACAAAATGCCTGTATGGGGATGAATTTCAGATCAGAAAGTTGTTATTTTAATAGTTTAGTGCTCTATCCACTGAAAAAAAAAAAAAAAAATCCCAACCAAACCACACAAAAAAACCCTAGAACAGATCTGTAGGAGGACTCGGAGATTTTGTCAAGTGGTATCTGTGTCAAAATAAATGAGGCAGCTCATCACAAGGAAAGTATCCCTAATGATCCATTAACATTAATGGGTTCCAGATCCTTGCTCAGAGAAGAGATCATGAACCTTCTGGACAGTTGGACAGTGTCACCTTTAATACTCCATAACAATCAAGAGGCAAATGGTTAGGATAGGAACTGAATGAATTATTGTTACATCTTGGTAAATCAAGAAGTGTCTCCCAGACCTTTTTTGTGCATTTTATGCAATAGTTAGTCTCCCTTCTTGGGAAGGAATTAGTAGAGCTAGGAAAGGTGAGGGTGAAGGGAAAACAGATCTGCAATGAAATGGCTTCTGTACAAAGAAAAATTAAGCAGCACCAGCTCAGTAAAGCTGTGACAAAGTTGTGTAAAGTTGGAAATAGGGATTATGAATAGGAGGCAATTGTTCACTCTTTCTCTGAAGATGGGAGCTGAAGGATATCAAGTGAAACTATCAGGCAGCAGGTTTAAAATAAAAGGAAGTGTTTTTCATGCTGCACATAATAAGGTGTGGAGCTCACTGCTGCAGGATGGTAGTAGAGGTCAAAAATATAAATGTACTTAAAAGGGGTAGGACAATTCAGAGAAAAGTTTGTCAGAGGCTGGCCAGCATAGACTGATGCAGCCTCTGCACTGGGGTGCCCGAAAGCTGTAGAGCCCCATAAGCTGGGGGCAGTATGGCAGGCTTGCCTTGCTGCTTCTGCTCAGTCTGTCTGCAACATCAGAGATGGCATCGTGGGATTCAGAGACTACAGATCTGAGCCAATATATTAGCCTAATGGTCTTCACCACCTTGTCTCCTTTCACCAATTACAAGTTATAGCCAGCCTTTAACTTCTTTTTCTCACGCACACACTTTTTTCTTACTCCCCCAGGAAAGTAACTTTTTCTTTCTCCAAACTTGGTGGATACATCGCCCCTCTTTCAAGCTTCTTGATTTCATTTTTCCCTGGAAAGTTATCCTTGAGTCTTATTACTCTTCCTGGGAATGCTAGTGCATGATTTGTTTAAATGCATCAGCCTCACGTAGGCTTGCATCTTACTATATACTTGTTGAGCTTTCCTGACTACCTGTGGTCTAATTGACACACCCATCTTTCCTGGAAGCTGCAGGGATGTCCTGTTTGATTTCTTTTTTCCCCTTGTGTGAACTTGGCACCAAGCAGGTCTGACGACGTGAAGGTCGTGTGTGGTCAGGAACAAGGATCAGGGGTGGGGATTGTGGTACACCAAAGCCCTTGAGGATCTTGTCTGTAAGTGTGGCCAAAGAATGACAGTGTATCTGGGAGGAAAACCTTTCTTCTCCACTCTTAATCGTGCATAAATTTACTTGCATTCGTCAGTTCTGGAGGGGGCAGGACAGAGAGCTACTTGTCCTTTCTCCCACTATGTCTTTTCCAGGAGCAAGAAATACATGCCTGGTAGGTCCATTCAGGCACCTCTCTGTTCCTGCTATTGAACCCCAACATTAGGGGAATGAAGAAAGTAGGTGCCTTGAGTAGGCTCCTTCAAGCTCTTGAAATTCCTAAATAATAGCAAATTGTTCATATTTTAATATTTTAGCATGTAGTAAAGAAATTTTTGTGTGTGTGTGATCACTGGGTGCAGTCTGGTTTTGCCTTTGTTCTGCTATCTAGTTTGATGGATAGGTCAGGCACAACCTTTTATAAAGCCTTTTTTTTAGGTTATCCAACCTTTTCAGGTAGGTTGAGTTGAGGATTTTCATACACCTAGACTTTTTCCACCCACGTGGGTGTGGTGGGATTTAATTCTGAGCCTGTGTGAGTGCCATGGGAGTTCAAAGCAACTACTGCTGTTCCTATTTCCACGTCTAAATCACTTGAACCTAGTGTACACAGAACTGGAAGCAGGAGGTCTATGTTCTGGTCTGCTCATCTTGGGTTCTTCCCAGGGTAGTGCTGGGAAGCAGAAGCTGGATGAAGTTACTTTGTAGTGCATAGCTGGCCTGTAAGCCTAACAGGAGCAGTCTGCATTGGATAATAATATGTTCATTTAAACAATGTTAATAATCAGCGTCCATTCTTGGGATTTGCAAATTGAATGTACTGTGAGTTGCAAGTACAAGGGAGCCTTGAAAATTGAGGAACAATTTGCTTAATTATGTTGTTCTTGGTCAATATGTCATTAAAACAATGAAAAAGTTAAATGATTGTTTAATGTTTGACAGTGTCAATATTTTCCAGTCTCCCAGATAATTTAATAGTCAGGATACATGTATTTAGAAGGAAAAAATAAGTTACTCTAGAATATACATGAATAGGAAGTGGATAAGAATTATAAAGCCAAGGTTATTTAAAAAAAAAAAACACTACATCTCCCCCCCCAAAAAACCCCAAAAAACAACAAAAAAACCAAACCAAAAAAAACAAAACACAAAACCCAAACAACAACAACAAACCACACCACCTTGATATATTCACTAAAATAAAAAGTTGGGCTATGTAATGAGGGGGCTTAGTGGAACATGGTACCTATTGTACCTCTGCATTATTTTTATATTCGTAAGGGATCTTCCATTGCAAAAGCAGCATTTTTCCTGTTGCTTTTCAGATATTGAGAGAGGCCAGTTCTTGCCTAGTGAATAATCTCAAATGTTGAAGTGACCTTGGTCAAAAAGGGATGAATACGTGCAAGTACTGACTCAGGTTACCATATTCAAGTAATAACCTATGGGCCTTTGTCTGCTCTTGATTAAAACAACAGATTTGTGTTATTAGCTGTCTTACTGCAGCTGTCAGCATCTTTGTTCTTTCTGTGACCACAAAACAGGTTAAATAAGTCATTAAATAAGGCATAACCTCTGTTTCCAAGGCATACTTAAGAAATTGGTTACAGTTTGAAAAAATATAAAGAGATTAAAAAGATTTATTTATAAAAATACTTGGAAACAAATGTTAATATCCAGATGTTCTTATGTCTACTGATTTTACAATTTTGAATTAAAAGCCCTGACTTTTCTCATCTTCTGTTAATAATTTTTTTTTTTTGGTAGTATTGTAAGGCTACATCTTCATTGTAAAAAGAATGCTTTGCTTCTGTGTTTGCAGATGCTGTGAAGCCACCGGTCAGTTCTTTACAACCATCTGCTGAGTTACCCTTGCCCATCAACACTTCACCGCCTTCCATGCAAGCAGAATCTTCCCTACCTCCTCCTTATCAGCTTATTAACATCCCCCCACTGGAGTCTTCCTCTGGTCAAGAAGATCCTCAAGACTACCTACTGCTAATAAACTGTCAAAGTAAAAAACCTGAACCTATGAGGTAAGCGACATTTTTTTCTTAATAACACTTACTTGTGTTACAGGCCAAGAATGTTTGTGCTAAAAGCACTTTCTTTATTGACGAGTCATTGAACATTTGGATGCACATAATCTGCGGGGGCAAGCTGCCTGTAACTTTTGCTTCTTTTCTTTCTATGCTTGAACTTTTTGCAGCAATAGTAAGTTGTTTGATCCGCACTAGACCCATATTGCATTCTTCAGAAGTGTGGACAGCAATGCCAATATGAAGTATCAGATAAATGTAGTGATATAAGCATTTCATTGTAGGCTGGAGTGATGCATGGCACAGAGCAGAGAAGTACCTTTTCTTTAGCCACAATCTGGTGTGTTTAGTCCAGTCTAGGACTAGGAAAAGCTGGAGAAATTTAGCCTTTCTCCCTTCTGGTATTTGGTGCCCCAGTTTTGCCAGTTAAAGGTTTCATGGAAGAGATTTAGTAAAACGTGCTGGTATTTATTATCACCTGCCAGGTTACTACATCACTGTATATAGCAATCCTCAAATGGTATTTGTTGACTATTACTAACATGGTTCAGACTCAAGATAGTTATTTTATGATAACTAGGAATGTAGGAGACTTAAATCACTCAATTTCTATATCCTGAATTTTAACTTTTTCCAAATAACGGATATTTAAAAACAAGCTCAAATAAGCCTTATTTCATACTGAATAAAGAGTACCCAATACCTCAGTTCTCCAGAGAAGTGTGCAATAGGAAATTTTAAGGAAAGAATTGAGAACTTCTACTGAATTAAATGCATATTTATTTCTCCAATTGCTACTTCTAACTTAAATAGTTGTGCAGTACCTCCTGCATAGGAGGATATGATATTTACAGTATCTATCTGGGAAATATCATTATGATTCTTCAGAATGGATCATGGTGGCCATCCCTGGAGCAGGCTGCCCAGGGACTTAATGGAATCTCTGTCCTCTGAGACATAAAAAAAAACCCCAACCACAAACGAACTTGACTGGACAAGTCTCCTGAGGAGACTCACCTGACTTTGAAGTTAGTTTTGCTTAGAGGTATTGGAAGAGCTGGACCAGATAATCTCCAGAGGTCCCTTCCAACCTTGAGTATTCTGTCGAAGAACCTTATAAATCTTTCTGGCGAGCTGCTTTTCTGCAGTAACTTAAAATAAAATCTGCTGGGGTATTTCCAGAAAAATAAACAAAACGTCATATTCTTTTTGTGATTGCAGACAAGTACATGGAACGCTGAGGAAAGCTTCCTTTGAAAGTGTTTTCATGAGTATTTCACATACTCCCTTAGGGCCATACCTTTTAGTGGTGGTGCCTTCTTCATCAACACCTTGATGCTCTGCCAGTTTTACCTGTGCCATGTGCTCTCTGCTCCCTTGGCATTTTTATCTTGCTCTGTTGTGCCTGAGGAGCTTCCTGCTCCGTTTACTGATGATTACATGGTAGAAAAGTATCCACCCTCTACAGTCTTTCCTATAAAACGGAGGAATGAGCCTACAGTTCCCCCAGAGTATGGAATGTGCAGGTTACAGGCAGTACAGCGTGCCCCAAAGCATCCTGCAAAAAAAGGGGAAACCCAGTGTCTGCTTTCTCAGTGTTAAAGGTTTCAGTGTTTAGTGATGTTTAGAAGCTGATGGTGCCCAAGAGGTATGTCACCGTTCCTGCCAAAAGCTATCAAAAAGTTTGATATCGTTTCCAGAATAGCTTGGCAGAGAAATCTTGACTTTTCATGTCAGTGCCTTGGCTCATCAGAAATGTGTCTGAGTGCCCATTTGCTTCTGCGAGGGATGGGCACAGAGCAGATTTCTAACACTGCCACATGAAGTGTGTTTTTAGGGATGATCAAGGGTAGGAGATGTAATTGACTTTCTGACCTGACTTCCACAGTTGTGTGACGTGTGGTTAAGTAGAGGGAGTAAAGTCTGAGGAGACCATAAAAGGGGGCACAAAACATGGCAAGGTATAGAGTCCATGAATAGCCTGCAAGCTTTCTTGAGGGATACACTGGTGACACAGGAGAGAAGGTATTTGGGTGTTGGGGAAGGCAGAAGGTCCAATGGAGATAAAATGCTGAGGGAACTGAGAAAGAACTGAATAAAGTCTTTGGAAGTGTAGAGATTGTTTAAATAAATGATGTTTTTATAGGAATATTTGAAGACAGCAAAACATTGGCATTGTGATTACTTGGAAATTATATTTAACAAAATTCACTAAATAGCTATGTCCTTTTATTGAGAAGGCTGTAATAATGAAAATTCAGAATAATAGTTATGCTGGAGTTTCAGTCCCACCTGAAAGGACTGCTTATGTTGTGTGTCTCGTACAGTAGGTATTCTGCTGGATTTGAGCCAGAGTATAGAGGATATAGACCTTTTCCTATGGAATTAGAGCTTTGTGCATCTGCATAGCATGTTACTAAGGTGATCAGTTAGAGGGCACTCTGTGCGCTACCCCAGGCCACATCCTTACAGGTTGTCCTGGTTTCGGCTGGGATAGAGTTAATTTTCTTCCTAGTAGCTGGCATAGTGCTGTGTTTTGGATTTAGGACGAGAATAATGCTGATAACACACTGATGTTTTAGTTTTTGCTAGGTCGTGCTTACACCAGTCAAGGACTTTTTCAGCTTCCCATGCTCTGCCAGGGGCACAAGAAGCTGGGAGGGGGCACAGCCAGGACAGCTGACCCAAACTGGCCAAAGGGCTATTCCATACCATGTGACATCATGCTCAGTATATAAACTGGGAGGCCAGGGGGCAGAGAACCTCTGCTCGGGAACTGGCTGGGGATCAGTCAGCGGGTGGTGAGCAATTGCATTGTGCATCACTTGTTTTGTATATTCCCTTATCGTTATTATTTTCTCTTCCTCTGCTGTCCTATT